>VSMD01076793.1:0-270238 GCA_008750895.1 Mirza zaza | reverse complement strand
GTGGTGGCTCAAGCCTGTAATCCTAGCTCTCTGGGAGGCCGAGGTGGGCGGATCGTTTGAGCTCAGGAGTTCGAGACCAGCCTGAGCAAGAGCGAGACCCCATCTCTACTATAAATAGAAAGAAATTAATTGGCCAACTAATTGATATAGAAAAAATTAGCCGGGCATGGTGGCACATGCCTGTAGTCCCAGCTACTTGGGAGGCTGAGGCAGCAGGATTGCTTGAGCCCAGGAGTTTGAGGTTGCTGTGAGCTAGGCTGATGCCACGGCACTCACTCTAGCCTGGGCAATAAAGTGAGACTCTGTCTCAAAAAAAAAAAAAAAAAAAAAAAAAAAAGACATGTTAAATATAGAGGAACAAAGATAAGAGAGGCAGCAAATTTCTTCTCAGAAACAAGGAAGGAAATGGCATTGGTATGTTTCGGGAATTATCAGCAGTTAGGCACGGGGAGGGCAGAAGGGGATGGGCGGAGGCTGTGGGAGGAGGTGATGTCTGTGGCATTTTGCTGGGATCAGAAGATGAAAAGAGTTGGGTGCTGTGTCACAGACGCTAGAATTTATGTTGGAGGTTTTGAGGAGCCACTAAAGATTTTGGAGCAGAAAAACGCCATCAGATTTGCAAGTTAGAAAGAGCACCCCAATGGCATTGATTACACACATGTATTAGTAAATAGAGAAATGAATGAATGGAAAAGATAGTTTAAAAGGCTAGGACTGCAGGCAGGTAGTGCAACCATAGGAAGTGATTTGTGTCCATTTCATTTCATTAATTCATTCAACATACATTTATTAAATCCTCCCATATACCAGACTTTGAGCAAGCTCCTTGAGAGTCTGTGAGCAAAGCAGCTGTCTATATGAAAGGCATGCTAGTCTGGAAGTATCTTGTAGACAGCTTGCATGTCAATATGAGTGGATAGTTTTTATTCTTTATAACAGCTGCATAGTGTTCATTTATTCATTCAGAAAGCATTTATTGAATGTCTCTTACGTGCTTGGCTTTGGATTAGGCACCTGAAGATACAGGATGGATAAAAAAGAGATCTGCATTCATGAAGCTTACATTCTAGTTCAGGGTGGGAATAGAGATGCAACAATACGTAAATGAAATATCTATGTGGGAGGGTACCAGAGCTCATTCCTGTTGTGCATCTGAGATCTACTCTTTATCTTGAACTTCATCTTCAAGGCAAATAGCTGGAAGCCTGCTTCATTCCTGGCATCTCTGAACTTTGTGCGATTAATGATTTCATAATCGTGCATGTTACCATCATGCCTTGCCAGGAAAACTAAGTTAGTGCCTCAAGAAAGTATGAACTTCAGATTTATCGTTAATATAGTGATCTGGTAGAAATCACTATAAAATATTGGCAAGTGTTTTTATGGAGGGAAAATTTCATTGTTTGCTTTATATGTTGAAATTTTATCAGTTGATTCAAGTATAAAAATGCATCTATTACTATGAGAGTAAAATACTACAATAATTAATGATGGTGGTCAAAGCTGTTAATTTTATGTAAAAAAACACAAATATTAAGTATTTTCAAATAGTTCAATAGGGAAATAAATTACCAATACAAATGATGAGAGTGTATTATCTACATGATTTTAAGAATAATATTATATATTTTTATACAAAAAATGTTTATACAAATGTAAATATCAATATTATTATACTACTAATAATAGTGAGAATAGTAGTAATAGTAATAATGATAAAGATGTTGAGGTTATATTATTATTCTAATCTTTGTGGATTGTATACAGATAGTCCCTGACTTAAGATGGTTTGACTTACGATTTTTCAGGTTTATGATGGTGTGGAAGTGATGTGTATTTAGTGGAAACCATACTGTAAGTACTCATACAACCATTCAGTTTTTCACTTTTGGTACAATATTCAATAAATGACACTATATATTCAATCTTTATTATGAAACAGCCTTTGTGTTAGATGATTTCGCCCAACTCTAGGCTCACATAAGCACCCTGAGCATGTTTAAAGCAGTCTAGGCGAGGCTGCAATGTTTGGTAAGTTAGTTGTATTAAATGCATTTTCAACCTAGTAATATTTTCAACTTACGGTGTGTATATTAGGGTGTAACCCCATGGTAAGTGGAGTAGCATCTGTACTAGTATTCATACCGTTAAGCAAAATAATTTTCAAAAACTGTATTTAGGCTTTAGTTACTTAATTCTATGTAGGCCATGGATGTTTTATTTGGGATTTATATCTTGTGAGGATAGATCAAACGCAGAATGTTAACTTTGGCACTTCAAAATTTCACAGGGATGAAAAACTCCATAATCATGCTCAACAACAGTTATGAAAAATCATCTTTGATAAAGACTTAATAAAGAATCTGAATAAAATAAAATATTACAGAAAAATGAGGCACCTAAAATGCATTTTGTTTATATAACAAAATGTAAAAAGGACAGATTCTGTTAGAATCCTTTCAGAAGATGATTCCTTATAGTTATGAGTCTATGAAGAGTAAACATTTAAATAAAAGAATAGTTAAAACATTTGTTATAGCCCGTTTACCATTTTCAATATTAAAGATGAAGGTATGCACATGAATCTTAGATAAAAGTTCCTTTAGAAAACACATATGGACAATCTTTTCTTGAATTCTTTTCTCCTTTGAACACAAAGGCAGTAACATCAGGAAATGTACTACTTTTGTAAATCATACATCAAAAATTGGGGCATGCAGAGACAACCAGATGTCTTTTTTAAAGCTTAGCAGCCTGGTGTATTAATGATAAGTTCAACCTTATTCCTATCTACTAGCTTGCTGAGAGATGCCAGGACTCTTGCAGAGAACAATGTAGTGAATCTGATTGAAGAAATACTTATTGAATAGAACATGAGAAAAGGAATTGTCATGTGATTGCTATTGACAATGGAATAAACATTGTGAAGGCTACATGTGGGTTAGGAACCATAGTCAATATTTTTTCACACCCTTTCGTTGAGTATTTAGAAAGTAATTAGAGCATAGAAGGACACAGCAATATCACTGAGCCACAAGCAGGAGGTAGCAGTCCACTGTCCACATTCTTCTTCAGCCAAAGACATATTTCATGACCTCCAAGAAATTTTTGAACTGATTTGTTAAGAACTTACACAAGGTGTTCAAACAGGATGGAAGAGCAGCGATTACATGTTAAAAAGGCTACCTGAACCAAAGAAAGGTTAGTAGCCTGTTACATTTGGCAGAAAAAAATATCAACACAACAGGATTTACTACCAGCCAATAGATTGTTTGAAGAGAAGGCAGTTTGCTTTTAGAATCCACAGAAGAAATTACCAATTTGAAGTATCTTGAATGTCCAAATATTTCTTATATGAGCCCTTACATCATCCTCGTTGATAAATGTACAGAGTATAAAAGGTACCTTTAACCTACAAGTGCAATGTATACAGCTGACTCTTCAGCAACTGTGTGGGTTTAAACTGTGTGGGTCAACTTCTGTGTGGATATTGTTTCAGTAAATCTATTGAAAAATTGTTTTGGAGATTTGAAAAAACTTGCAGATAAACTGCATAACCTAGAAATATCAAAAAATTAAGAAAAAATTAGGTAAGTCATGCATGCATAAAATGTATGTAGCTATTATTCTAGTTTATCATTTACTATCATAAAATAGGCATAAATCTGTTATGAAAAGTTAACATTTATCAAAACCTATGCACACAAAGCCTTACAGACTGTACATGGCACGGTTGGGGCCCAGTTGAGAGAAATGTAAACAAATGTAAAGATGCAACATTAAACTGTAACTACATAAAGTTAACTGTAGCACATACTGTAGGACTATAATAATTTCATAGCCACCGCCCATGGCTACTGCAGTGAGCTCAAGTTGCAAGTATCCATTTAAAATGCCATGTGACGTTAATCATCTCTACATAAGAAATTTGTCCCTCCAGTAAATTGTGTATTGGAGTAAAAAGAAATCTCTCAAGTTCATGTGTATTTTCCGTCATGTTTAGTGCAATACCATGAGCACCGAATAATACCAGGGGACCCATCCGAAGTGTCACTTAGTGATTCTGGAAGTGCTCCCAAGAAGCAGAAAAATGTCATGACATTACAAGAAAAAGTTGAGCTGCTTCAGCATAAATTAAATACAAACAACAGGCAAATTAGATCTGAATTTAATTTATGCTATTATAAAAAGAAGAGCAAATGAGGAAGACCTAGATTTTTAAATTTTATATGCATATGCCTAAATTATTTAAACAGATTTATTATAAATAAATATGATATTTGTGATTTTTTAATATGTGTAAGTTCAGTGGAACTATGAAGGCACTGAAAGAGTTAATTATAAGGCACAGTAGTGGGACAAGTGGAAAAATTTGCATAAGGTTTGTCCACAGATTAGATAATAGTATTGGTATTAGTAATGGTACTAATATTATATAAATGTTAATTTCCTGATTTTAATAATTGTACTGTAATTATGGAGAATTTTCTGGTTTTTGGAAACTGCAATTGAAGAATTTAAAGTTAAAGGGATATCCTATCTGAAACTTACTTTCAAGTGTTTCAGAAAACAGATTGCCTATGTCTATATATAAGAATGATAAAGCAAGTGTGATAAGATGATAATATCTGAGGAATTATTGAAGTGTTGTATGCAGGAATTCTTTGTATTATTTTTACAACTTTTCGGGAAGTCTGAAATTATTTCCAAACTAAAAGTTACCCTATGACTGTTTTCTGCTGCTATAACAGAATACCACAGTCTGGGTAGTTCATACTACCCAGGATTTTATTTGGTTCACAGTTCTGGAGGCTGGAAAGTCCAAGATCAAGGTGCTGCTTCTAGTGAGAACTCCTTGCTGCGTCTAACAGCAAGGGGTCACATAGCGAGGAGGGCGAGAGCCCTGGAGAGACAGAGAGGAAAGGGGCCGAACTTCCAAGGCAACTGCTCACTCCTGCGATTATGGAGTTGCTCCTCAGGACCTAGTCACCTCTTAAAGAGCCCGTCTCTTCATACTGTCACAATGACAATTAAATTTCAAGATGAGGTTTGGAAGGGACATTGAAGCCATAACACCCTATAAGATTTTAGAGAGACAGGATTAAGAGTATGTGTCTGCACTGAGGTCATGTAGTTTTGTACGAGAGGACGGGGAGGTTTTGTACGAGAGGACGGGGAGAGAGGTCAGACTTTAGAGCCAGGTTTTCCTGCCTCCTGGAGAGATTACGTTGCTTTTACAGTAAAAAAAAAACAAATGGTTACAAAACAGGATAAAATTTACCCTTCAAGTTTAACAACAGCAAAAATATTAGATTTAACATTGCAAATAGTGGATGAAAGTGATTTTGCAATGTATGATAAAATCAATGTGAGGGCGTGCATGTGTTCTAAGTGATAACTAAGAACACACGCGTGTTCTTAGAACTTAGAACTAATAACAATGTCCAGGTGTTTGCATCCTCTTACTGTCATTGCTATGGTGTTGTCTGGGGTCTGGAGAGTCAGACAGAGATGAGAATATGCAGAATTCAATCAGATGTCATTTAAATATCTGTAAGATTTGTGGTGGGAGCCCAGAGCAGGACTACGAAAAACGTTCAGAATGAAAGCAGGCAGTAACTGGATTAGTTGACTCTGATCAAGTGCAGAAACGGTCTTGGTGAGGATATTACAGACTTAAATCAGTCTGAAGAGATATAAAATGTGTAACCTGAATCCAGGGGCATAAAACTGACCTATTTGGCAGCCCTGGGCTTGATGCTGTAAAGGCAGAGTGACTCCATCAGGGGGTTTTCTTGCCTAATACCCTGGCCAAAGCCTCGGGCCAATAAGCGACCTCACTATGCCAAGACAGTCAATGTAATTCACTTGAGATAGCGAACTTTAACTTGCTTTAAATCATCTTTAGATTATTTATATCTAACCCAATGTACGTGTAAATAGTTGTTATACTGTATTGTTTAGGGAACCATGGCAAGAAAAAAAGGTCTGTACATGTCCAATACAAACACAACCATCCCTTTTTAAAAGATATTTTCAGTCTGATTGAATCCATGGATTCAGAACCCACAGCTATGAAGGGCCAACGCCACACAGCGACGTGAGAGAGGGAGCATTGTTAGTGGTGAGCACAGAGCTCTGGGACCTTTCTGCTTGGCCTTGATTTCTGGTTCTTCTACCAACCACGTGACCATGAGTAAAGGACTTATCCTCTCTAAGCTTCCATTCCCCTGTCTATAAAACGAAGAGTCCTGACATCTTAAGATTGCTGTGCGGGTTACTGGATCATGTAAAGTCCAAGCACAGCGATGGGCACAAAACTTTGTTAAAAATGTTAGTATTATTTTTAGTATTTCATTCCTAGGGGCCCAGGGTTGATTTCATTGGCACTACATTCTAACCAACTATATCATCACTTTGGAAATAAGACTCATCTCTATGTAAGGGTTTTTCTCTATGCCCAGGGTTTTTCCTGCCTCCTGCCCACTCAGCTGGGGGCTCCAGTGTGTCTGTGGTGATGTCAGCTGCCCACGCATCTTCCGTGAGCATCAGCAACAGTGTGACAAATTCCTCAAACAGTGGCAAAGTCTCTGTACCTGAGGTAAGACCTACGGATAGCAATGTGAGTTAGCTAAAACAATCCATAACGATTTTGAAGTGATTAGCTCACGTTGCGGAATAGAGTATCTTGATCCTTCTGAGAAAATGTTGCAAATGTCCTTGTATAATTGTATGTAAATCAGAGACTTGGCACCGGTGTATTTCCGTTAGCAAATGTGTCTAAATAAGTTGATCTGCCTTGTCTAAGGCGGTGTGGGTATCTCCCATCATTAGTATTCTTCTGTAGCTGGGTTGGTTTTTTCCCAGCCTGGTGTAATTCCAGGCAGTACGCCATGGTCCCGAATGCATTTCTGATTGATTTTCTGCCTAACAACTGACAACTTAACTTTTTAGCAGGAGGTCTGAGCTCAGGCCCCCTTTTCTAAAGCTGAAGAGTGTAATGTGAGCCTGATGGATGGTTCTGAAGAACAATTGGCTTTTGTGATGAAAAAGGAAGTGTAGGACTTGGCACAGATTTCTTCCATGTGGATTCCATTACTGCAAATTGGAGAAGGGTGGGGGTGGAGAAGAGGATGGCTATTTTGATGGGAAAGGTCAGGATTTAATTCTGTGATTATCTTCTTGCTTATAATCTAGAGAATTCTGTACCCACTTGAATGCACTGATTTATGAATGTTCTTAGTGAAAGTGGTTGCATCATCGACTTCATTCCTTATGTAAATTTACAAAAGGCATTTAAAATCCCATGTTTAAAACCTGAGTGTAACCAAGCATCAAGAGTTATGAATTACTTAGTGGTCAGTGTTAGTGCTTAATGACCAACTTATATTTTGATTTACATAGATTTGATTCTAATCAAACAGGCTATGATTGGTTCCTGTGTGTTCTGCAATAAGCAGTTGGAATTTGGTGTTCACATCTGAATCATTCCTAAGGATGGAAACATCTTGGACAAACCTTCAAGTCAATCAAAAGGATTACCAAGGTATGAATCCCAAATATCAAATCCCCAGCTGTTAGTAAAAATGTATGGCCTGGGGTTCTAAGTTACCACAGTTGACAGACATTTGACTTTGACATTCAAAAAGGCTCCTTTTAAGTGTCAGATGGAATTCCAGTTGGCTTGACCGTAAGTTCACTGGAGTCTGGGTTTCACGTAGTAGCAAACCTCAGATAATCTCTACAACAGCAATTGCAGTTGATGTTGGTACCAGTGGATGTGTGCATGTGTGTGTCAAAGTCTAATGTTCTAATCCCACAAATCAATATCCTTGAATGGAAGTCTGCACTGTTCTTTCCTATTCTCTTTCCATGCATAAATCTTTCCAAATCCACCTTGCATTTTATTATGAAATCTTCCCCAGTTACTTTGACCCCCAATAACCTTTTCTACTTCTCACCTCTTAATGCATTTGTGGTTTGCACCATCCGACTCAGTTTATAATTTTGTTTCATATATTTCCCTTATTAAGTTGTGTACCTTGGCTGTTAGGTAGATGGCAAGGCACCCACTTGATGGACAGTTGGGAGTTACATGACCTGAGTCTTACTGTGCATGCGGTTCGCCCATGAGCCTCTCTGAAAGCCCATGGGGTGGGGGTGAACTGCAGTGTAGATTTAAGCTAATGACATAATAATTAGCCTTAGGATGTCCTAGGCTTACCTCCCAGACCCTATTGCACTTCTGCATTCTTTTGCAGTTGGCATGCTGCGTTCTGATTGATGGGGCATCTCCTCCTCCCACAGAGGTAGCGATTGCTGGGGCAGGACTAAAGCGGGGCAGCACCAAGACACCTGCCACTGTCCTTCCCAGGTGGGCAATTGCTAAAGGGAGCATCAAGGCAAGGCATCCATGTTTTTGTCCCCAGAGAGTTCCAGAAGTCCCTTGCAATGCACCTAACATAACCACAGTTCCTGGAGGGCAGGGATATTATTTCATTTCATCCTTATAATCACTCTCTCAATAGTGTCTAACTCAGTGCCAAACATCTGGAAAGTTACTAATCATTTCTATACAGCTGAAATATGTTCTATATGTCTTCAACTGTAAACATAACTATTGAAAGCTTTTGAAAAATGTCAATAACTTGAGAGTTTACATTGAAGCCACTGTCCTGGACAACTTGATTAAAAATTAACACTTTTGCTGGGTAACTTGCATATTCACGTGGGAGAAAGGATTGCACAGATGGGGCAATGGAGAAGGATGGAGAATGGACTTCACTTACTTCCTATTGTTGGCTTCAGTTAGTTCCCAGTTCTTTAGAGCAGACATAGTGTCAGCAGTCACAGCCCTACGGGAAGGCAGGGAAGCAGTTGGGGTTAGGAGAGTTTCCGCAGAACTGTACTCAGACCTCTGAAGAACAGAGGTGCTGCTGCTACTGCTGGTGCTGGTGTCTCTGAGAGGTCAAGGTGACACTTGTCCTAGGGGTGTCAGAAAAGAACCAGGAGCCTGGAACCAGCTGCTTCTGCCAGGGTGAAAAGTCATGGCTGAGGGACGCTGACCAAAACAGCCAACAGACCTGGAGGAACAAGATCTCCTCCTCTCCTCCAGCCTTCCAGCCCCCTTCTAGTGTCCCCTGTCAGTGGAACCTCTCAGGGAACTGCTGGCAAATGAAGAAATAATTTTCAAAGTCCCCCTAGCCCCAGCATCTCAGAGTAGAGGGAGCAAAATGGATTTGGAGTTGAGAGTTAATAGCTTACTAACTGGTGCACACAGTAGTAATACATATTCCCTTCCTAACTCACAAGAGGATGAGGAGGATGACAGCACTTACATGGTCCTTTGCTGAGGGCCCGTCTGGGCCACACCAGTCATGAGAGGGAGCCCTGAGCTCTGGCTGATTAAATCAAGTGTCAGCGTTCACCGAGATTCAACTATTACAGAAGTAGTCTTATTAATAGCTACTCAAGATTGATTCCAACAGGGAAACCTACTCATAGAGAAGTGTGATTATGCCTTTGTTATGATTTATCTACTTCATATGGACCCGAGGGACCTTTATTAGAGAAAAGAGCTCATTTTACTTTAAAATAAGGTGACAGTAAAGAAAACATCTATTGTGAATATATAAGTAAACCCAAATACGCAACCTGAGTTTCTGGGTGGGACTTTTCCAAATAATGAGTTGGGAGCTGTAATAGTGTCTCCGTTTCCTAGGGTTGAAATTTTAATATAATGGCCTTGACTCAATTGAGTGGTTGCCATGGGTGGTTAAAGCATTGTTTTGAATTCCTTTCATGGATTAGATTAACTTTCACACCCCTAAGAGAAAATGCTTTTATTATTATCCATTTTGCAGCTAAGGAGACTGAAACAGAGAATATTTAAGTTGAGATTTCTAAGGTTATAACATTTCCAAGGACAAGGGAGGTGGCGGAGCCAGGGTTTGAACCCAGGTGGCTCAGCCTTAGAGTCCATAGTCTTATATTTCAGGCCACACCGCACCGTGGGGCCTCTCTCTTCATATTTCAGGTGTTAGCAAGGAGACCACTTCACTAAAGAGAGCAATTCTGCTGGCAAAATTTACCAGGTCCTCTTGGAGGAATTTCCAACGTGGTGGTGTTTAAGAACACATTGGTACTCTTCAAGGTTATCTTATATCTAAGAAGAAAGGGAAGGAAGAAGAAATGGAACAATTGAGCACCTGCTATGTGAGCAAGTCTCTGTCAGGCATTTTTACATGTCCTATAAGTTAGATTTTATTAGACCTATTTTTCAGATATGAGATTGGAGGCTCAGAGACACCAAGTATAATAACTCGGCTAAATCATTGGCCAGTAAGTGACAGAGCCATCAGTGGATCTCTAACATCCATGTTCTAGCCACTATTAGCACTGCACTCCTGCTTTAGATAACAAAGATCTTAGAGAATAAGAGAGAGGAATATTTTTCTTCTCTTCAGGTTTTAAATTTTGTTTATTGGTCATGGCATGAGCCATAACTATCACCCATAACTACAGCCAGAGCCCCATCTCTCTTCCTTGACATCTTATTCTAATTGGAATCCAGAGGTAATTTTTTTCCCCTGTACTTATTAACTTAGGTTTCATTTATGACTTGCCCTATTAGAATTATGGAGATTATTAACTTGGATTTTCAGATCAGGTTTCCTGCAACTCTGCTCAAGACAACCTCATTTTACCAGGAGAACAATCATGTATTTGCAGCAAGTTGTCATAAATATTGAAGAGTTAGTTCATAGCTAATTCAAAAGAATAAAGGATGGAGCATCCTTCAGATTTCATTCTGCTCTAATTTTGGTTGAGTGAGCCATATGCAAAGGTCTAAAGAGAGTATTTACAGGTTTGGTGTGTGTTTATGTGTGTGTGTGTGTTTGCATTTTTACATTTGTAAAAGAAATGATCAATTTAAGGATGAAGACATTAAAACAACCAGAAAGAATAAAATGCCCAGCTCTTTTTTCATAGAACTGTGCAGTGATGGTTGATATTCCTATTGATCACCTGAAACTCTGCAAGCTTCTGAGCGTTTCTGAATCACCAAAGAAGGAGTAAATCTCTCTCCACTTCGTTTTGTGGTCAGTCCTGTTTTCTTATGGTCAGAAGCTCTGCAAGTTAGAGTTTATACTAGTTTTGTAGATTCAGTAATATTGTTAATAAGACTTTTTAAAAACCTAGATAACGCCATCCTACTAAAAAATTTTTAAAATTAACAGAGTTTATTAAATGCTGAATGATAGAGTGGCACCTAACTTACATTTTCACATTGTGCCTTGTATGTGTTTACGATATTGCCGCAGGCAGGTGTCACTGACGCCAATTGCAATGTTCCTCCCATTTGGCTTTCTCTACATTTTGCTGCTACCTCCCTCGTCCAAACTCTTGCCCTCTCTCTCTCTCTCTCCCCTATTCTGTATGTGTGAGCCTGTGCCTGTGTGTTTTAATTACAAACAGGGCTTTTTGCCAGTATAATACTTTCCTTCACTGCGATTAGAAAAAGGCAGCCCCTCTGGGTGGACAAATTAGATAAAGTTGCTTTTCCCTCCACTTCTTCTCTCACCTTGGCACCTCTTTCTGTAAAATCTGTGCAACCGTATGCAGTTAATTATAAATTTTGAAATATTTATGAGTCCTTATGATTTATGCCTGAATTAATAAATGACTCCATAATTGGCCTCTTTGCCTTCAGCTTTTGCGATTCTAGTGTCTCATGCATGCTTCATCATCCCACATCTTTAAACAGCTTTTCCTATCTCACCTCTTCTTGTGCCGTTGGCGTCCTCCTGTTGCTGGCCAAACGAGGTGCAGGCACAGCGTGATGATCAGGACCTCCACAGTGCGGTTCCATGGCCTCCTTCGGCAGCCTTGACTCCCACTCCTCCTTGTTGTCAGCCTGGCTCAGTCAGCATTGTGTGTTTTCCAAGGACGTCTTGCCATTCCAACCCTAGGATGCTGTTCCACACATTCCCTGTGTCTATCTGCGAGCAGGGCTGTGGCATCCGGGCACCAACTCTTAGCAATGTACAAAATTAATGTTTGCTCCCACTAAGGACACATGTGATTTTTGACAATGTGAAAGATTCTACTGAAGCACAGTATATCCATAATTCAATATCAACCGAGGAGGATGGATTTGGCAGAATGTTCAAGAACAACTTTGCCTTATGAGAATGTATCAGGACAGTGCACAAGTCTCCTCCGGCAGCAAGACCACGCTCAGGGGCGAGTGAGGAATAAGGTGATAAATGTAGAAGGTTTTTTCTTTTTCCATTTTCTGAGGCTTGCTTTAAATAAAAAATAGTATTTATATATATATATATATATATTTATATATAAACAACTTTTCTCTAGCCAGTAGTGTAGTAGTTTGTAATCTCTTTCTCCTTGATAAGAGAAATGTCTACTTGAATAGTTTCCATTACCCAGGGAGCTATTACCAGAGCTATTAAGAGTTCACAACTGGGCCATTTGAGTTTCTCCTCTTTTCTTGTGCTCTACCTACTTTTCAATGAGGCTTTTAATTAGTACTGAAATGGCCAAAGAGTAGACAAGAGGGCCAAAGAACAGAAGTAATTCTAAGCAGCTTCCTCAGCTGTTGATTAAACATTTTCATTAAAAAAAAAAATAGTGTTTACTTTTTAAACCCTTCATGTATGTTGGTGAAAAATTCCAGCATTAGAAAGGGCACTATGAACACAAAAAAAGAGGGTCACTATTTCCAATCCTTCTTTAGCCTTTGTATCCTAAAAGCACCAGAGGAAATCTTGCTTTGGTTTCCTTTGCCCGTGGAAACATCTCACTGCCCCAAGCACGGATACTGCGCCCCCCCCCAAGGCACTCTGGAGCAGACACCCTCACTGCTCTCCCCGCATTGCTCCACCTCGCTGGGAAATCACCTCCCTTGCACACCGACAGCTTCCTGCATCTTTCTGCCTGAGCGAGTTCTCTCATCTGGGTGCATCTCAGGTCCCTGTGCAGAGGTGGGTCAGAAGTGTTGGGTGGTAACATCCCAGGAGTCACCCCAAACATGCGGGGCACAGGCGTTGCTAAATACCGCACTTGCTTACCCTGCAGTGGCCCAGTCTTTATGTGTGTTCCGTAATTTCTCAGAGGGTTCCCAGTAGGATTGAACCCCAGTTACCCAAATTGGTGACCTGCTTAATAACACACCCCTAGTGGCATTCCTCCCTTCTCCATCTTGCTATCCTGCTCTCTCCCTCCACCCACATTTTCTGGAATCATCTAAATAAACTATTTGGTCCCAGATTCTTGTCTCTGATACCTTTATTAGTATTACGCACAGTTCCTTCTTACATTCTCCTTACATGTTTTATCTCCTTGAGGGTTATTATAATCCCAACGTCACAACACTCACTCTTAATATAGTACCAGGGACCGAGTAGTTGATTAAAGCAAAGTTGTTGATCAAAGCAATGCCATGGGATAAAGAAAGTCCTGGTGGACTTTTCTGGGAATCGATTCCAATGGGGTCTTTAATGAAAGTGGAATTTTGTTCCTCAACTAAAAGATCTCTTCTTGTACTACTTTCTAAGGTGGTTTTTAAAATATCAAATGATTTGATAGATTCCCTTTTTCATGCCTGGCTGCAACCTCCACAGCTTGTTGTCCATCTCACTTTGATTCATGTGGCTGTTATTAATTCTCTTCCTGTTTATGTGTTTCACCTGCCTCCTGCCTCGGGCAGAAATTGACAGCAGAATTAATGGGGCTGGTGCGTGATGGGGGACTCCAGGTGTCCTCAGCCATGGGGGCTACAGACTGACGGTCTGAAGAGCCCTCGGTCAGGCAGCCGGTGCTTCTCTTCTTCCAGAACAGCACTGTGCACATTACATCACCTCTGTTTCCTGGCAGCGTCTAGAGAACCTGATTAGAAACCCATCCAAGGTAGGCATTTTTCCACTGCAGTTCAAGTGCATCCCTTTTGTCAAAGCAGAGATTTGGCTGGGACAGGAGCAGGCAGGACAAGTTGCTCTATTGCCCTATCAGAGAACACAGGAGCGCAGTGGAGGAAAGGAAAGACCACCTGGAGCTGTTCTCAGTCTGTTCTCCCATGACTATTAGATCCTGGGAATGATTCAAAAATTCACATTTACTTACCTTGTGCTCCTTTATAAGCCGTGGTAAAGGGAGCAAAATATGTAAGATTTTGTTATTGCTCTTTGGCCACGGCAACAAACGCCAATCAGTCCCAGTCAGTATTGCTGAGGCTTTATGGTGTATGTTTAGTTTCAATCTTACATTTTAGTTGGTCTTGGATTCGTCACAATGTCATGTGGTCATCCTGTCATTTTTAGTGTGCCTATTGATCAGAGTTTTCAAATATGAAATTGTACACAGAACAGTTCTTACCTGAATGTGGACTCTTTTTTTTCCCCTTCTGCCCTCTCCTCTTATTTATCTATCTTTTTTAAAAAAACTTTTGGTTATTATGGGTACATAATAGTTGTATGTCTTTATAGGGTACATATGATGTTCTGATACTGGCACACAATGTGAATTGATCAAATTAGGGTGATTGGGGTGTCCATCACCTAAGGCATTTATCATTTCTCATCCATCCATCTATCTTCTTTTAGGATCACTTTCTCTTACAGGAAGCTAGGTATTTTACTCCAAGGAGGAAAATTTGAAACTTTTAAAATATATTTTCAATGAGATCTTGTTAAGTACTCAGCACAGTGGTATCTAGAACATAGTGGGCTCTCAGTAAATACCTGCTGAATAAATTAATCGCCTGTGGAATGGCCCCTGCAGCTCAGTGCTTAGACACTTATATTTATGTAACTGTCCCTTTTAAGGCCACCTATCTTTGGGCTGCTTTATTGCTACAGTTGCATTTACCTGCAAAGATTGAGATGGTTGCATTTGAATTTGGAGAGCTGAGACTTCATATCTAAGTTTATATAAGCATCTATGAAGGACCTAGAGGAACTGTTTGCTTTCAGATGTGCCCAAAGGAAAAAAAATTGTGCAGTAAGTAGATAGAAGTCAGGAAAGCTGTGTTTTAGTCCTGGTTCTGTGACTAAGAATCTATGATTGCTTATGTTTTGGGGGCCTTATTTTTCACATTTATAAAATGAAGGGGTTAGTAGCATCAACAACCCGTACAGCCTACCATCAAAGAATCAATGACCTTACGATCTTTCTCTGAAGGACAAGAAGAGATGCTTTTGAAATTTATCTTTATAAAAAGTGTCCAGTATTCTTTAAACAGAGAGGAATTCGTGACATGCAGTTGCCAGGGTCGTTCAGAGTTGTTCTTCCACTTGACACAGGGACCGTGGTTTCTACTCTTGGGCTGTTTGCTGATTACATTGCGAAGTCAAGGAGAGAAGAGCAGAAATCCTGTTTCCTAAAATATTTCTTAAGGGGAAGGAGGAAATTAACTGTTCTGCTGTTTTGTTGTCAGGGAAACATTCACTTAATCCCTTCACCACACCCCCGGTTACACTTACTCTTTCCCTGCTCCGTAGGTCTGCTGCAGGTACACAGATGGGATTTCCAGATGGCCGCCTTCCCCAAGGTATGATGCTTCTTCCCATAAGTCATCTTTACCTCCTTCCCTCCCACATACAATATGTTTCCTACATACCTGGCTTTTACGTTGTTTTTCTTTTAAGCTTTAAAAATAATAGCTGCTTGTTTTGATTTGTCCTTTCACTAATGCCTGGTGCTCGTGAAGGGAGCTTTATTTCTGAATCCCAAAAGCTGCCACTCTCCTGGTAGAAATCTGCTTCAAGAGAGCAATGGGGGAAAAGTTCCATCAGTCCATGCTAGGTCAGTGCTGGTGATAATCCACTGTAATTTTCCTTAGTTTTTATTCAGTTAAGACTCCTGCATCCCTTGATCTATTACCTGGGCTGGAGGAAGAGAGACAACTGTGGAAAACAGGGAAATAGGCACATTTCTTCCCATTGACTAATGGACTCACAGCTCCAAAGCCGGCACGTTCCATCTTTCCTTGAAGGATTAAAGGAAGGGCTTTTCTGAATATGGTAGGTGCCGTTTATGATGATCCTCCAAAGAGCACCTGCCACTGCAATGAAGGTAGGAAAATGGAGCTGAGTATCATCGGTCTCATATTATAAGTCACTTTCCCAGCAAGATTACACTCTCAGACTCTAATTTTTCCCCAGTAGACCCACAAGCCACCACCATCGCAATCACAGCCAAACCCACCAACACGACTGTTCCAACCTGACAACCATCACCTTTGAGGGGGCATTATTACCACTCCAGAACCATCACTCTAAAATCCCGACCGTCACTTAAGTTTTCTCAGAGTATCATGGCCAAATAATTTCCTGATGAAATCATTTAAAATAATAATATCTCTTAAATGATTATGACTATCCACAGTGTTTTATGTACATATATGAACTCCTTTACTCATCACAACAATTTTGTGAACTAGGTGATATTATTAACGACATTTTACATATCTAGAAATTAACGGGGCAGTGATGTCACCGAGATTACGGAATAGAAAGTAACCTGCTCATATCTCCTCACAGCAAGAATTCTGCACTCAGGCACAGTCAAAAGTCTCTCTGCAGGAGCCTAAGGATCCAGGTGGGAGTCTGTGGAACCCTGGTGGAGCCCAAGACCTGGGAGGGTTTTTGGAGAATGCAGACCAACTCCCAGGTGGCTGATCTGCCCCATTGAGCTTGCTGCTACATTCAAGCCTGGAGACAGCCCAGGGTCTTGACTACAGCCCCGTTTGGCCTTGGGCCTGCAACAAAAACCTGCTGCTGAGGGATCAGAAGGAATCACTCACACTAGTGCGTCGGTGGAACGTCTTGTGTGCCCGCTGACATCCGTTTCAGCAGTGAACCTGAAAGTGGCCCTATGGTGCTGCTCCAGCCTTCCTTAGCTGAGGTCCCAGTTCAGTTTCTCACACAAGAACCCAGAGGGAGACTTGCCCAAATCTTGCACCCTGAGAGTCTGAGCCTCCCTGATGGGCTTGCCATTCTTTATCCCATAGCAGATCTCAAGGGAGCCCAGCCTCAGCTTGGTCCCTCTTGCCGCAGTTGGGGAACTATCCCATAGGTACTGGGGTCTGTGGGAGATGCATGTCCCTCTAGGCCAACAACACTGGGCTCTTCAGCTTCTACCCCATGTCAGATCTTGAAGGGGCCCAGTCCCAGCTCTAGCCCTTCTTGCTGCAGTCAGGGAACTGTCTCGTATGTGTGTGCAGGGAACTGCTGGGAGACCTACACTGTTTTGAGCCAATGCTGCAGGCACCCTAGCCTAGTCCCACTACAGATCCTAGGGGTCCCAGTCTCAGCTCTGGCCTCTCCTGTTGCAGTTAAGGAGTTACCCTACTTTTGCAGGGACCTGCTGGGAGACCTACACCCATCTGAGCCAAGAGATGTGTCCACCAATCTCCTTCCTGTAGCAGATGTAGAAGGGCCCAGTCTCAACTCCATCTCCTCTTACTGCAGAACTATCCTGGAAATGGACTATCCATCCATCTCCATAGAGAGTCCATCTCTGGACTCAAGTCCCTGGCCAGCATTTGCACACAGCCCCAGTTCCCTCCCTTGTGTCTTCCCTCTGGCCATCTGGGCTAGAAACCTGCGTCAGCCTTGGAACCCTGGCAAGATTTGCAGCAAGCCTGGGGTTAGAGTGTCCTTTGTCACTGAGGTGGCTGCAGTGGCCACAGGGAACACAACATTTAGTTGGCTTAAAATCCTTGGAAAGCTCTCTGAAGAATGACAGGCTCAAACACAGCCAGAGTGCCAAGATTAAAATGAATACCTAATCTCTCAATACACAGACATGATCGCACTTCCACAAGCATCAAGAACATTCAGGGAAATACGACTTCACCAAATGGACAAAATAGGAAGCCAGAGACTGACCCTAAAATGATGGAGGAGTGTGATCTCTTAGAAGTGGCTGTTTTAAGAACACTCGACAAACTTCAAGAAGACACAGAAAATCTATTTAGAAATTTGTCAGAGAAATTTAACAGAGTGATTGAAATAGGGCAAGCGCATGCAATATTCAAGGATGCTACCATCCCTGCTGTATTGCTGGAAAGCACAATCCACTCAAATGAGTTAATTCAGCCATAAATTAATATATCCATCACTGGAATGCCAGGGGACCCTGGACAGTCCTGCCTCAGGAACCCAAGTCTCTCTATTGACTTGTGAGAATCCCTCATTCATCTAAAAAATGCATGAACTTGGTAAACTCTTGCGGGATAACATAGTCTCCCAAGACTCGGGCTGCTGCATTTCTTAGAGATAATTTATATATTCAATAATAAGGGGGAGGAAACAAGGCATGAAATCTTCAAAATCTTTATATCTTGTTATGTCACTGGCTGCTTTTTAATATTTGTAGATCTCAGAGAATAGAGGAAGTCTCAGCTCTCAGGACTCTGCCGAGAGAGTTATAGTTGTATCCCATCGCTGACAATTATGTTTGGTGTATAAAAAAGAGAGAGAGAGATGTCATCTAACTTACAAGGAAGAAGAAACCAGGTTATGTTCACAGAACTTGCTAAAGGACAAATCTCTCTTTGTGCAACATTTCTCATAGGATGGAGTGATTTTCACTATTCAGCCCTTGGAAATGAAAATTCAAGGAATGAAATTTTACCAGAAGAGGGCTGAAAAACTAGAACTGGTGACATTTGATTATTAATTAATATTATTTTGAGTAGAGAATTAAAAGGACTGTGTTGTAAACCTCTCTAACTAATATCTGTCTCCTAGAGTTATAGATCTTTTATTCGCTGCCTTATACTAGGGCCTGGCAAAGAGAAAGGAGTTTAGTGTCATCTTTGGGCACATAAAGGGGACTGGAAATTCTCAGGAGTGGATTTCCAGTCTCTGTGGACAGCACCATGGCAGACAGAGCCACTGCGCTCACGCACTGGCCACCTCCGGGGCAGGCTGCTTGGGTCACTGGTCTGGCCTTCTGAGGCATGTCCCATGTCCCGTGTCCCAGGTCCCGTGTCCCCCATGAGCGCCACCCTCAGCTGTAGGTGCCGTGCTGAATGAAGAAGGCCTGTGCCGCTAAGCTTTGCCTGGGACCAGGGCCGCACATTTTAGTTCAAGCTCAGCAACTTTGAACACGGGCATCCCTGCAAAAAGGATCTAGCACAATCTCCCACTAAATGTGTCCTGTTGTCTCACAAACGGAAAGCTCCCCAGTTCCTCTACTTATAGATTTTCTGCTTGTAATTGCCATCTTCCAAAGTTTCTTGTTTGGAAAGGGAGAGTTTGAGCACACAGTTCCTTATTATCTCGGTTTCTTGCGATCTTCCCCATTTGTAAGCTGGGTAGACTGCAAAACTACTTTCTGTACTATGAAAACATCTCAGGGCACAAACTGTTTTCAGGAAGATAAGTCCCACGTGCTCAGTCCTGTGCTTAAACTAGCTTGCTGCCTTCATCCTAGGTCGTTCTTTCTAGCCATCACCTGCACACAGTCTTCTCTAGTTACTTTCTCCGTCAATCCCTTCTTCCAGAATTGTACAAAGGAGTTCCCAGTTATCTGTCTTGTTTACTCCTGGCCCATGAAGTCAGATTTATTCTCAAGAGAAGTGTTTTGACTGTGTCAAACTCTTCTCCATGCCGAAACCGATGTAGATATCATACATATGTTATGCTGTGAAAGCATTATATTGCTGAATAATATATTTCTATCACCAGTCTTTGTTGTGAGTCAGTTTTAGGTGGTGTCTGCACATGGGATTGAACTGCTTGGAAGCTTCGAATGCTGTGAGGAGTCGGGGAGAAGAGAAACAAGCTACATACCTGGGAGGGAAGAGTCCCTGTAAGTGGGAAACTGGGCAAATATTCTTACCTAGAGTGAGCAGCTTATGCTTCAAAGTGAGACCCCAGGAACTGAAATGGATGTCCCTCCCTATGGCTAATGCAGCTGAAGGAAAAATAGTTTCAATTTAGTTTCAGAATAGGAGCGTGGGAAGAACTGGTGATGGGAATTCAGGATATCCAAGGACCTGAGCTAAAGAAAATACAAGTTTAATTAGGACAGAGACAAAAAATAATAAACTAGTAAAGGCCTGATTTAAAAGGTTAGCTCAGTCAAGCTAGTTTAAGTAAAATAATATATGCTTCATAGTAGGGTTTTTTCTTTCCTTCTTACGAGTACGTTAACATTTGTATTTTGTTACTCTGGTTGCCATTTTTTGTTATTCAGAACTTGCCAAATCTGCAGCCTGAAGATCCCATCAAAGCAATGCCTCTCCTTATAAACTATCAAGTAGGCCTGGGGCAAGTGTCGAGCTTGTCCCTCACACACGGTTTGGGCTCACCAGGTGGAGATGGAGCCACGCCATGGGCATGACTAGTGTGTGAACCAGCAACTACTAGTTGCTTTGGCTTGACCGAGGCCACGGGTGGCCCTGGGTCTGAGCTGGTTACAAAGACAAATAGTTAAATGGTAGCTGATCCGTTTGTGCAAAAGTCCCAGATGGAGGAATCTTTAGTGACTATCTTGCCACTGCATATGTGGCTACAGCAGAAGGAGTGTCATATATGGTTATTTTATTGTTATTATCTTGCTTTCAGGGTAGACCTTTTCACTGGATCTGGTTTTGCATTCCAATTGGTTTCAGAGGCAGCCCTAAGTTTCAAAAATTATTCTAGTAAACAAGAAAGTCCTCCCTTTTCCTTTGTCATTGAATGTCCATAAAACTGGGATCTCGTAGTTAACCAACTTGGGATTCTTTGCATGCAATGAGAAAATTAGTGAACTGACTCAGTCAGATTTTACCATAAATGGCAACACGAGCTGTCCTGTGATATATTTTTAGATACCGGATTAGTCTTAGAATGTGAGTTCTGGACTGTGGGAAAGAATGACATGACCCTACGAAGATTTGAACTCTTGCTTGCTGTCGCCATGGTTACCACTGGATCGTCCTAAATTGCATACTTGGAAAATAAAAGGAACAAATCAAAATAACATTCTCTATAGAAGACAGGGGTCAAACTAAAAAATATGTTGTCCTTTAAATGAACAAAAATGAACCATGTATGGACAGTAAGACAAAAATGTCTGCAGAACAAAAAGGAGCAGAGATATATGTTTGGCCAGAAAACACAAATTTTGGATTAGTCTTCACAATTTATTATTTAAGGAATGTAGGTTGCAGAGCTGCTTAACAAAAGTAAAACTATGATAATGAATGCAGTAGTCCAAATGCTTCATGGACTGGGCCAAGTGGAGCATATTTCACCTGTATCCTGCTGCACTTTTTAAATCTTGGGTAGCAGCCAGCCTGATCTCTTGTTACCTGAGTGACCATCTGAACTGGATCCTGCCTCCTTAACATTCCGTATTGAAAACATGAACCTTAAAGTAAAATAAAAATAGACTTTATTAAAAGCTATAAACTTAATCTTAAAATACTCTTAATTGTAAAGCATCTGAAGCATGGTTACTATTTAATAAACTTTCATCTAGTCTCCACTTTTTGAGAGCAGGAGCCTATGGCACCAATAGCAAGAGTCTTATTTTCTCAAAATGACTTGTCAGTGATTACATTTCAGGAATAAATCATTCAGTACCAAAAAAAAAATCTAGAAATAGCTACTTGCAAAGAAGCAGTCAAACCTACACCAATGCAGTCGTTAATGGTGAAGGGTCCCTGGTAATCCTCATTTAGCATTTTTGTTTCACAGAGAAGACCTAACCCCTTATAAAAAATTGCATATTTGAACATATTTTGTACTTTAAGTTCTCTTTAAACCTAGTGAATAGGGAAGAAGAGATACTGAGAATCTGGGTTTTGCTTTCCTGATTTGAAAATCGGTCCATGTTTGAGTGGACTAGCCCCATTCTGTGTCATCTTTTTGACTATGGCCTTAGTTTGCATTCGTGCAGGGAGATGGCAAGGCTGTGGTTCACCATGGAGTTTAGATGAGTAAGGGCTTTGATTTCTCTTGAAGGGAGGGCTTCAGCCCCAGAACACCTCCTTGAAGGTTGAGCCAAGATCTCTTTTCACTTGGTTTAATGGCTTTTATTCAGGAAGCAATGGTGCTGGACAGTTCCCTCTCCAACAAGCAATGTTGGCCAGGAGAGGGCCCAGGATTTTTGGGTCAGAATAATAAGAAAGGTGATTTTTGTGAGAGGTGAAAGGTGTGGGTCTTGTTTCAGTCTTCTACATGTGGCTATCCAGTTTTCCCAGCACCATTTATTGAATAAGGATTCTTTTCCCCAGTGTATGTTTTTGTCTGCTTTGTCAAAGATTAGTTGGCTATATGAGGATGGTTTTATATCTGGGTTCTCTGTTCTGTTCCACTGGTCAATGTCCCTGTTATTGTGCCAGTGAAAAGCTGTTTTAATGACTATAGCCTTGTAGTATAGTTTGAAGTCTGGTAAATTGATACCTCCTATTTTGTTTTTATTGCCTAGGATTGATTTTGGTATACGGAGTCTTCTCTGGTCCCATACAAAGCATAAAATTATTTTTTCTATACCTGTGAAAAATGATGATGGTATTTTGATAGGGATTGCGTTGGCTCTGTAAGTCACTTTGGATAGTATAGACATTTTAACAATGTTGATTCTGCCGACCCATGAGCATAGTATGTTCTTACATTTGTTTACGTCCTCTGCTATTTCCTTCTTCAGTGTTTCATAGTTCTCCCTGTAAAGGTCTTTTACTTCCTTAGTTAAATATATTCCAAGGTACTTTATTTTCTTTGTTGCTATTTTGAAGGGAATTGAGTCTTTGATTTGGTTCTCACTTTTACTGTGGTTGGCGTATATGAATGCCTCTGATTTCTGTGTATTGATTTTGTATCCTGAGACTTTATCAAATTCATTTATCAGATCAAAGAGTCTCTTGGTTGAATCCTTGGGGTTTTCTAGGTATAATATCATGTCATCAGCGAAGAGTGAGAGTTTGATCTCTTCTGCTTCCATTTGGACGCCCTTAATTCTGCTCTCTTGTCTGATTGCTATAGCGAGGACTTCCACCACTATGTTGAACAGAAGTGGAGTTAGTGGGCGACCTTGTCTTGTTCCAGTTCTAAGTGGGAATGCTTTCAACCATTCAGTATGATATTGGCTGTGGGTTTGTCATATATGGCTTGTATCATTTTTAGGTAAACCCCGTCTATGCCTATTTTGTTGAGCGTTCTTATCATAAAAGGGTGTTGAATTTTGTCAAATGATTTTTCTGCATCCATTGAGAGGATCATATGGTCTTTGTTTTTCCTTCTGTTTATATGGTGAATTACATTTATAGATTTGCGTATGTCGAACCATCCTTGCATCCCTGGGATGAAGCCCACTTGGTTGTGATGAATTATTTTCTTGACAAGCACCTGGATTCAATTGGCTAGGATTTTGTTGAGAATTTTTACATCTATATTCATAAGGGATATTGGTCTGTAGTTTTCTTTTTTTGTTGCATCCTTTCCTGGTTTTGGCATCAGGGTTATTTTCGCTTAATAAAATGTGTTGGGGAGAATTCCATCCTTCTCGATACTGTGGAATAATTTCTGCAGGATAGGCATCAGTTCTTCTTTGTAGGTGTGGTAAAATTCGGGTGTGAAACCATCTGGTCCAGGACTTTTCTTTTTAGGAAGGTTTTTTATTGCTGTTTCAGTTTCAGTACTTGATATTGGTCTGTTCAGGAATTCTATTTCTTCCTGGTTGAGCCTAGGGAGGCTGTGTGTTTCTAAGAAATTGTCCATTTCCTCCACATTTTCCAGTTTGTGTGCACAGAGGTTTTTTAGTATTCATAAATTATATCTTGTATCTCTGTGGCATCAGTTGTAATTTCTCCTTTATTGTTCCTGATGGAGCTTATTAGAGATTTTTCTTTTCTGCTTTTCATTAGTCTAGCCAATGGTGTGTCAATTTTGTTTATTTTTGGGTAACAGACTTGAACCCTAGGTGTGAAACTATTAGAATTCTAGAGGAAAACATTGGAAACACTCTTCTAGACATTGGCCTAGGCAAAGAATTTATGAAGAAGACCCCAAAGGCAATCACAACAGCAACAAAAATAAACAAATGGGACCCAATGAAATTAAAAAGCTTCTGCACAGCCAAAGAAACTGTCAAGAGAGCAAACAGACACCCACAGAATGGGAGAAAATTTTTGCAAGCTACACATCTGATAAAGGGCTGATAACTAGAATCTATTCAGAACTCAGGAAAAATATCAAGAAAAAATCAAACAACCCTATCAAAAAATGGGCAAAGGACATGAACAAAAACTTCTCAAAAGAAGACAGAATAATGGCCAACAAACATGAAAAAATGTTCAACATCTCTAATCATCAGGGAAATGCAAATCAAAACCACAATGAGATTTCACTTAACTCCAGTGAGAATGGCCTTTATCAAAAAGTCCCTAAACAACAAATGCTGGTGTGGATGCGGAGAGATAGGAACACTCCTACACTGCTGGTGGGACTGCAAACTAGTTCAACCTCTGTGGAAAGCAATACGGAGATACTATAAGGTGATACAAGTAGATCTACCATTTGACCCAGCAATCCCACTACTGGGCATCTACCCAAAAGATCAAAAGTCACTTTATGAAAAAGACACCTGCACTCGAATGTTTATAGCAGCACAATTCACAATCGCAAAGCTGTGGAAACAACCCAAGTGCCCATCAATTCATGAGTGGATTAATAAAATGTGGTATATGTATACCATGGAATACTACTCAGCTTTAAGAAAAAATCGTGATATAGCACCTCTTGTATATTCCTGGATACAGCTGGAACCCATTCTACTAAGTGAAGTATCTCAAGAATGGAAAAACCAGCACCACATGTACTCACCAGCAAATTGGTATTAATGGATCAACACCTAAGTGGACATATAGGAGTAACATTTATCGGGTGTTGGAAGGGTGGGAGTGGGGCAGAGGGGTGGGTGTATACAACCACAATGAGTAAGATGTGCAACGTTTGGGGGATGGACATGCTTGAAGCTCTTACTCAAGGGAGGAGGGGGGCATGGGCAATATAAGTAACCTTAACACTTGTACCCCCATAATATGCTAAAATAAAAAATAAAAAAGAAAGATGATGTAACTATGATCTTGGATAATAACTTTCTCCTTTGATTCATCATCCACTTCAAGTTGAAATTATATATATATATATATATATATTTTTTTTTTTTTTTTTGAGACAGAGTCTTACTCTGTTGCCCAGGCTAGAGTGCTATGGCATCAGCCCAGCTCACAGCAACCTCAAACTCCTGGGCTCAGACGATCTTCCTACCTCAGCCTCCCGAATAGCTGGGACTACAGGCATGCAACATTACGCCCGGCTAATTTTATATATATATATATATATATATATATATATATATATATTTTTTTTTTTAGTTGTCCAATTAATTTCTTTCTATTTTTAGCAGAGATGGAGTCTCACTCTTGCTCAGGCTGGTCTCGAACTCCTGACCTCAAGCCATCCTCCTGACTCGGCCTCCCAGAGTGCTAGGATTACAGGTATGAGCTACTGCGCTTGGCCTATTTTAAAACTTTTATCTAACCCTTGTTTGTTTTTGCAATCTTATTCAATAATAAAACATTTGAATTGGGAAATAGGACTGTTGAAACGGTACCAGTAGTATCAGGAGTGATTAGGAAATAAGATTTCTCAATCCATGCCCAGGTTGCCCTAAGGTACAAGGAATTCAACACACTCAGCACACGTACACTGCTGGTCTTCTCCAGGGCCTACAATTCCACCATTCTTTTGGGTTAGGTATAGTTACTCCAGAACGTGTGTACGTGTGAGAGTGCATGTGTGTGTGTGTCTAGAAATCTAAATTTTAACAAGCATAGCAGATGTTTCCAATGCAAGTAGTAACTGAGAAACACTGACATCTAAAGAAAGAGCTTCTATTTTGCATTTGTCTTTTTTTTCCAGGAAATTGTTCCAATTACTATTGCTATGCAGCAACCCACCCAATATGCAGTGTCGTAAAATAGCCATTTTATTTTGCACGTGGATTCTGTGGTTCAGATATTCAAACAGGGGAAGTCACATAATGTCACTTACATTATACTCCATTGGTCACAGGAATTATAAAGATCTGTCTAGGCACACAGACTGTCAATTTTTTTTAATAAGAAAAGCATGTGGGATGGAATATTGTGTCTATCTTTGGAAAATAAAATCTGCTATAGGGACCAATCATTTAATTCAATACTGTCAAAAATCAGTGAGGATAACTAGAAGACCAATATGGTTGGAAACATTATAATATTAATAGGACACTTTTCTTGCTGTAAATGAATTAAAATCTTTACGCACGGATGAATTATATTCTGTGGTGCTAAGAAAACTCACAAATCATATCACTGAGATGCTTCACTAGTCTTGAAGAAATAGGAAGAATAGGAGACATTGGCATATGGGAAATTGGTACATATCATTGTGTCTAAAGCAGGAAAAAGATGGACTCTAAAAATGGCAGGTCAGATTGGATTCTAGAATCTAGTAAACTAAGGCCTAGATTTTCAATATCCAGGCCAGAGATGACATATAAATATGTCACAAGTGTGCCATCACTTCCTTACCTTGTATATCTGTTATCATCTATGAGACATTGCTAAATATTCAGATCATGACATTCTTGATAGCTATGTCCGAACCGGACCAAGAATCATTGTCAAAACTGTGCTGTAGGCAGCCACTACCAGCTGGTACATCAGCTAAAACCTATTCCTTATTTATAAACAAAAAGTAGAGGTTTTTAGGTCCCAGTATGATTTCAATAAAAATAAATTATGCTATCCTAACTTTATTTTTTTCTTTGTAAAAACTGGCAGACTGACAGAGTAAGGTGCTGTGGTAGATATGGTAATATGGTATAATTTGGCTTGTATCAAGGAATTTGACACATGCTTGCTTATGATATCCTATAGAAAAAAGTGGGAAACCACTAGTTGACTATAACAACAATTGGAGAGGCCAGTCACTCATAAGACAAACCCTCATAAAGGGTGATAACTTTAACTCAGTTGGAATATTTTGGTGTATTCAAAATGTTGTAAAACCAAAGACTTTAAAATATTAAGAGCACACTAATCACATTTATGGATGATATGAAATTGGATGAGAGCAGATAGGTTACATGACAAGAATCCAAGAGTATCTTGATATATTGTATCCAATGAGATGAAATTCAAATATATAGTCTTCAAATGTTTTTAAAAAGTATAGAACATGTAAAACTGACTTTGCAACAGCATGTGTAAAGAATACTTCTGTATCTTAATTAAGGGTAAAGTCAAATCAACTATTTGATATAATCTCCAAAACAAAAGTACTGCGATTTTAGTATTTGTAGAAGTTCTTTCTAAAACAAGGGAGATGGCAGTTCCATTCTACTCTTCCCTGCTCAGATCATTCAATGGGATGATCATTGGGATAGTTCATTCAATGGTGAACACTTCAATTAAAAGGAACATAGAAAAACCAGAGCATTATCTAGGATCCGTGTTCCCCAGAGAAGAAAAACTCATGGTATTTCATATAAGTTTAAGTCATAATATGTGCAAAGCATTGTGGGGACTTTACTTACATAACCTAAGTTAACTCTTATACTAATACTGTGAGCTAGACATTATGATGACCATTTTATGTCTGAGGACACTGAATCACAGTATTTAAATAATTTTCCAAGGATATATATCTATAGGGTAGAAGAGCCAGGATTCTAACAACACAAGTCTGTTTTTCCCCAAGACCTTGCTCTTAACACCTATGGCAGTGGTTCATAAAATTCTAGTGTACATGAGTATCAAATGAGGAACTTACGTACAAATGCAAATTTTCAGGCCTAAATATTCAGAGCCAGCAGGGCTTGGATAGTTTACTTTAAAATACTTCGACATGGGGGGAGGGGAGGAATGGGCATTTATTGAAACCTTAAAATCTGTACCCCCATAATATGCCAAAATAAAAAAAAATAAAATACTTCGACATACACTACGTGATATGAACATGCACATGTGTGTTTGTTTGAATCTATACCCTTGCTGTGGCCAGTTGCCTTAATCAGAAATATACATTCTAGGGTGGTTAGCTAGCATTCAAATCAAAAAGCCTAGAGAAATTCAATTATTTTTATCTCCAAATAACACCAGAAATTTGAGTAATTTGACTAATGAATGTTAGTATTGGGTATTTCTTGCTGAAATTAGTTGTTTTTATCATATGTAGATTTTCCAAAAATATCATAAAGACTCTTGCTATTCTTCTTGGGAACAAAAGTATAGCTAGCTTAGGAGCCTATATCCTTAGGAATAACAACCAGAGGTTGGTTCTTCAATGACCTATATTCAAATGCTAATGTGGAGACTTCCTGGTCTCCTAGGTCTAGGATCCTGCTGCTAGAATGTGGCTCTTTGCCTCCGGTGAACTGTCCGTGGAGGAATCTGTCAGAGAACCTAAGGAACTGGGAGCTACAACTCTGTTGGGTTTTGCCAAACTAGTGGCATGACTGGTGAATGTTTGCTAAGAAAGGCTGGAGTTGCACCAAGATTCAGTCTGATATTTGCTGTAAGAGGGTTGTGGAAAGGAAACTCATAACCGTCACCTACAACCAAGTATTAGAGGTGCTTGATATTTACCAAAAACCCCTGAAAATTGTGCAGAACCACATTGCATTCGCTCAGGACTCTGAGGTGTAGGAAATACCTCAGGTGATTCTGGTTGGAGACATCCTGCGATAACTTCTGTCTCCCTCCCTGTTTAGACAGAGAACCGATGAACATTTGGTAATGGCTCTTGGGAGTGTTTCCAGCATTGGATGAGTAGCCAGATCTCCCTATAAAAAAAGAAATAAGTACTTTATAATATTGAGATTCAATCAATTTAAAGAAGAGACTTTATAAAAATCATTTGTTCTGGCTACTAAAAAGGAATAAAGCTTTGTGATTCTCAGCATATGCTTAAAACCCCACAGCCAATAAAGTTTTCTGTGAGTGCTTCTCACTGAACCCACTGCAAAGAGCCCCTCTTTGTGATTTAAGATCTTCATGAATTTATAGTACTTTTACAAGCAAATACAATTAAGTGAGTCATTTGATTTTTATTTTATTTTATTTTTTTAAAAAACTACTTTCCTATATTAAAGTGGTATCAGGAAGCTAGATATATCTGGTGGAAAAAAGTGGGTCTCATTAAAATGCTGTGCTTACAATTCCATTATTAGTGCTTGTACCTGAAGTTATGTTAAGAATGGCACCTTGAGGATAGTCTAGAAAAAAAAATCATTGTCATTGCCTAACATTATTTTTGTAAAATTTCTCATGATGAAAAAAACATTGGAATGTTTTTTGGAGTAAATCTTATAGCAATAAATAAACATCAATTCTTGAAACATTGAAGTATATTCTTTCATACTTAGATAATAATTGCACTGAAAATAATGAGCCTTCCACAAAATGGGAACAATATAAATATTTGTTGATAAACTTTTTGATTGTTATAGCAAGTGGAGGAAGGATTGAACGTGATAGAAAGCTGAAGAGGTACACAACAATGATATTGCAAAACTAGTGTGTGAGGCTTCTGGATATAAGATAAGATAGAAGCTTATGAGTTGAGAAATGAATGAGGACAGTGGAGAAGGAATTTTAGCATAGAAGACAAAATCATTAAGGAAACACCTGCTTGACTTCAGGTGAAGAAATGAGAATTGCTGAAAGTCAAACGGGCCATCGTTTTGCCTGGAAATTTGTATTGAAGAAACAAGTGGAACTAATAAGTTGATAGCGTGGATTTTAAAAAATGTTAAAATAGCTCCTTTTTTTTTCACAAGATCACAGTAGGTTCCATTCAATCTGTCCAGACGGTTTGCATTTCGGCGCTGGGCAGAGCCAGATGAGGTCATGCTTAGCTTCCTCTGAGTGAGCACAACATTTTACAGAGGCTACTAAGTCATCAAAAAAGGATAAATTATATTGTGCATAGTTTTAGTAGATATAGTGACAATATGTTTGAGTTATTAGGCTACGACAATCCATGCATGGGATCCTTTTCTGTCTTGACTGATCAGTCTAAATAACTTCTCCATTTCTCAGATACTGCAGTCAACACTGACTACATATTGTTTTGTTGCTGCTTGTTTGATGTGGCTTATTTATTTATTTATTTCTTTGATTCAGAGTCTCACTGTGTTTCCTGGGCTAGAGTGCCGTGGCGTCAGCCTAGCTCGCAGCAACCTCAAACTCCTGGGCTCAAGCGATCCTCCTGCCTCAGGCTCCTGAGTAGCTGGGACTAAAGGCATGTGCTGCCATGCCCGGCTAATTTTTTCTATATAGTTTTAGTTGGCCAATTAATTTCTTTCTATTTTTAGTAGAGACAGGTGTCTCGCTCTAGCTCAGGCTGGTCTTGAACTCCTGACCTCGAGCGATCCTGCCACCTGGGCCTCCCAAAGTGCTAGGATTACAGGCTTGAGCCACCTCCACCAGCCCGATGTGGCTTTTTTTGTTTAACAATATGCACTGGTTTTAGAACAAATGTACATTGAGAAACATCTCCTTTTTTTTTTTTCAGGAAATAGTAAAGGTTGCTAATTCGATAGAATGGACTACCCAGTTTGTTCATATTTTAGTACCGATTATACTTCTGATGTTAAATAAACTACTCAGTTCAGCTCATCTGGTGAACAAAAGCAGATTGGTTATTTGACAGCATGAAAATTAAACAACAATTTGACTGAGGTTTTCATTTCTCAATCAGTTGCTTGGGTTTTTCCCTTCTAAAATTGTAGGTTATATTAAAGGACTTCCTGTTTTGTGAGCTGTGGTTCCCCACAGGGTAGTGCATTTAGAATAAGAATAGTGTAACTATGAACAGAGACCAGGGAATGGGGGGTGATTTGGTGTATTGTGTCAAGAAAATGGCAGATATGCTGGTTTGCTTTCTTGGTTTTTAGTAAATACAATATATTGTTTAATCACACTATTTTATAGAAAATTTCTTTTTCTTTTAATAATTATGACTTTAATGATGACATAGTATTTGTTTCAAGTTGTTTTCTTTCCAAATCATTTCTTTGTTCATGCTGCTGCATGCTATGTTTAGTAGGAGCTCGGTTTGCATCTTTAAAAGTGGTGTTTATAGAGACTATGCACATCGTTATTATTTATGGATTATTATGTACATTGGCCTGATTCTTCAGAGGGCCCCTCTGTTTCAAAGACTATTGTGGCCGGGCACGGTGGCTCACGCCTGTAATCCTAGTACTCTGGGAGGCCAGGGTGGGAGGATGGCTCAAGCTCAGGAGTTGGAGACCAGCCTGAGAAAGAATGAGACCCCCTCTCTACTAAAAATAGAAAGAAATTAGCTTGAGAACTAAAAATATATAGAAAAAATTAGCCGGGCATGGTGGCGCATGCCTGTAGTCCCAGCTACTCGGGAGGCTGAGGCAGGAGGATGGCTTGAGCCCAGGAGTTGGAGGTTGCTGTGAGCGAGGCTGACGCCACGGCACTCTAGCCTGGGCAGCAGAGCGAGACTCTGTCTCAAACAAACAAACAGACAAACAAACAACAAGACGACTGTGGACCCAGAACATCTCTGACATTGCTCAGTTGTAGAATTCATCAGGACTTTGGGGAGGATCCTGCCCAGCTCCATTTTACAGATGGTGAAAGTGAGGCTGGCAGAGGTTGAGGCACTTGGCTCAGGCTTGTCATTGGAAGGGCCTGACCTAGAGCCTGGCCTTGTCAGTTTCAATACAATGGTTTTTAGATTGAACTTTTTATTTTGAGATTGTTTTATATGTAGTCATAAGAAATAATACAAAGATCCCTTATACCCTTTACTCAGTTTCCCCAAATGATCTTTCAAACTACAGTACGGTGTCACAGCCTAGAAATTGACATTGATATCATCAAGATATAGAACATTCCCATCGCCACAAGGATGCCTCATACTGCTTTTTTTTATAGCCATACGCACTCTCCTCCTGTCCAATCCACTCTGTAGCCATTGGCAACCACTCTTACCTGTTCTTCATTTCCATAATTCTGCCATTTTGTGTTGGATGAGTGGAATCATACAGTATATAACCTTTTGGGATTGGCTGCTTCCAATCAGCATAATGCTATGGAGATTTATCAAGATTCATCTAGATTGTCTGTATATCAAGAGTTTATTTCTTTGTATCACTGGGTAGTGTGACTATAACATACCAGTGTTCTTTTCATGGAATAATCTTCTTCTGATTTGGGGGAAATCTTGGCCATTTCCACTTTCAAAGTTAAGGAACACAATTATAAAGAAACAATTTGATTTAGACAATCTGCATTTTATGTTTGGAGAGACTTGGGAAAGGTAATGCTAAAGGCAGCAGAGCTCCATGCAATAGCAAGGCTATGGGGGGGCAGTCCTTTTTGTTTTGTGGTGAGAGTTTGATGGGCTTTAGTGAGGGCCTCCGTGCTCCAGCAGCCGTGACCTGAGGGTGTGGTTGGAAGTGGGTTCTACTAAATGTCGTGGCCATGCGAGGCTGCCTTCCCAGGGGCCAATGCCTCAGCGGGGCAAAGCAATCGCATAGCTCACGCATGTGTCAGAAGAGGGTTTGCAGGTGCCGGTTGTCATTACTGAAAGTGGAGTATGGGAGAAGACACAGATTAGCACCTGTGCTCTCTAAATGTTCCTCAGGGGATTTCAATGACCTGAACCAGTTGATCTGTGGCTACCGCATTATGCCCTAAAGATAGATTCATTAGAAAGGCAAACTGCTCCTAGGTGAAGAATATGCTTCAATTCTTGGATTAAATTTTAGTTTGTATCACAGTGGCTGCATGACATTTGCCCTGGGGACATTTATAGGCCTTCTCAGTGGTCAGAAAACTTTCAGACATTTAGAACTGTCTATTAGGAGACTGGCGATCACAAAGCCGGCCCCCTCCAGAGGATTTATGCATTCTAAATATCTGAAGATGTCTGGAAGAGATGGTAGTGGAAGGAGAAAGAAAAACCTAGGGACGATTGGAATTTAAGTGTTGGGAGGGAGGAGAACACAGCTATTTGAAGAATATAAGATAAAAAGTTAAAGACTTTGGAAACGTGAAACACATAAAGCGGGGAATATAACTTAGCTTACAAAATCTGATAGACAATCTTTAAGAAATGCTCCTTAACATAAACTGAGGCACACATGTCGTATGAACCCTAGAATGCCTGGGAGGGGGAGGGCGGGAATGCAGGGGTGTGGGAGAAGGGGGTTGTGCAGGAGCGGGAAGGCCTCTTCAGGCTGAGCTGGGTCAATCTCGGGCATCAGAAGGGGCTAGAAGGGTCTACAAGGAGCTAGAAGGAATGCAGTAACTTACCTGGGTTTTCATTTTCACACAAATCGTTTTAATTTGAAGTTGCCTGTCTGAGATTCAGTAATTTAATGTCTTTTTAACACTGCTAGAGTTTCCTGATGGGGCTGTGAAATCCATTGTGAAGCTGAGGGGTGATCAGATGGATGTCAAAAATGAACAGTCTGGAGAGTAATTTCTGCAACTTCTGAGGTCAGAAATAAGTTATCATTCTTCGGAAAGCCAGGCTGCTGGTACCTTGGCCTGCTCCGCTTGCAGCTGGCCTCCCTGCGGTGTAGGCCGGCTCTGGGTTTCGCCTACACTTAGATGTGGCTTCCATGCGACTTGCTCCCCTCCCTGATGTCCTCAGCCCACGAGGCCTGTTGTTACCATGGCGACTCCAGGTGTTCCGAAGGACTAAGTCACAGCATATGATGTCATCAGGACATCCGGGCTCTTGGCGGGTTGGCACAGACGGCATGTGCCACGTGTCCAGGTTGGATCTGAGTCCTCTCACGGGGCGCAGCCAAACCACTCTGTCCTTCTCCCATCGGAAGTCCAGAGGGCCCCGGCCGGGCCTCCCTGCTGGCCATGGTGCAATTGTGCTGAGTAGTCACACAATTTCTGTCTTTAGGTTTCAAATTTTACAAAAAAGTTTATTAATCTGTTAAAGCACCGTAGAGAAATCGGCGTTCTCTGTGCTCGGGTAAGTAAATCTCCCAGGTAAGGGAGATGAGGCAAACCATAGTGAAGTGACAGAGATGGCTTCTCCTGGGCCACCTTCGGCACCAGCCGCTGGCATTGCAGGTGTTGGGAGGAACCGGCGCCAGTTTCCCCGAGGCTGGCGCTTGCCCAGGAAGGCTGGGCGCTGACGGCGAGCGCTGGCGTTGATGCTGCCCGCTGTGGGCTGAGAGAGCAGGATCTTTCCCGCCCCCACCGCTAGCAACTGCTTTTAGCTTTTCTTCACTCTCAGTGGTTTTTTTTTTTTTTTGTAGGTAAGAGAGGTTTCCAAGAAGCAGAGTAGAATAGAGGTTAAGAGCGTAAACTCTGACAAACCAGATTGTTTGGGGTTGAGACCAAACGTTGGTGCCACTTACCTTGGGCAAATTACTTAACCATTCGATGCCCTAGTTTTTCCTCATCTGTAAGGTAGAGATGATAATCCCTATTTCATTGGGTTTTTATGAAGATTAAATAAGTTTGTGCAGGTATTCCAGTGATCTATTACTGCATAAGAACTACAAAGTTAGTGGCATAAAAATGACAACGTTCATTTTATTATTATCATCACTCCTGGTTCTAGTAGTACCCGACTGGGCTCAGCAGGGCAGCTCGTATTCAGGGCCCCTCATGCAGCTGCAGGCAGATGTGGCTGGGGCTGGATCACCTGACCTCAGCCGGAGCTGTAGGGCGGAACACCTGCCCTTGGCCTCTCCAGGTGGCCTGACTTCCCTCCCAGCATGGGGACCATGTCCCAAGAGCCAGTGTTGCAAAAGAGCTGCATGAGAGGTGTGTAACTTCTTATGAGTCAGCTTCTGCCATATGCTGTTGGTTAAAGCAGTCGTGAGGACCATTCTGCTTTAAGGGGAAAGATCATACATCCTGCCACTCACGGCCATACTCTGTAAGAGGAGCATGTTGGACGGGGTGAGTTGTGGTCGCCAATGTGCTACAAACATAGAGCACTTAGAACGGTGTCCAGAGCATGGTGGATGCGCAGTAAGTGTTAGTGATCATCAGTTGTTGGGTTCCAAGTCTGCTGACCCCAAAATGGGACACCTAACCACTTCCCATCCCAGCCTCATTTTTGGAGAGTTTGGGCAATGTTGCTCTGTGGCTCTGCCACTTTAATGACGCTACTATATATACCTGCGTCTGAGGCTCTGTGGGGGCACACCTGGATTGGAGGCTGCTGCTTCCTCTGGGATATACGACCGGGAAGAAATGCTGGCCAGCCTGGGAAATGTCATTTGGTCGCAGTGATGCTGGACACCAGGTGCCCTGCATTCCAGCACAGCTGACCCATAAACCGTCCTGGTCACCCAGCCAATTAATTCCAGAAGGAGCTGACTGTAGCCCCACCCGCATGTTCACCGAGGCTTGTGAGCTTTGGACAGCACTGAGTAGAATTTTCCTTGGCACTACTGTGCAGGGTCCTCTGAGGCTGAACACCCCGAAGGCCAGTCACCTCGTGGACATCCTAGGAAGCGTTTATTTGACCTTGGAGTGACCCTCATTGGAACCTGCATCTCAGAGGCAAACAAATTAGGTGGCTTAGTCATGGGAACACCAGTCCAAACTCAGAGCTTTAGGGCTTTTGTTGCAAGCAAATGAAACACAGGAAAAGGCTTCTTATGAACCACCTGCTTCTTTGCAGACCAGACAGCAGCAGCAGCAGCAGCAGCAAGACTTGGCCCCGCCGGTGTGGACGGACCGGAGCAGCTTTCTCCAGATGCTCTGGGTCCTCCATGACCCTTTTTGCCTTTTCCCAATATAATGTCTCCTACATTTTTTTTTTTTTTTTTACAAAATTGAACACGAGGCTTGTTCCTGGTCTTTGCAGAGCAAGAAATCTATTTGACTCTGAAGCAGAAAAGCAAAGGCATTGCTTTGACAACTTTAGAGTGGCCCTAAAAACACTCAAATGTGAAAAGCACTCGAGAGAAGTGTGTGCCACCTCTGTAGACAACATTCAGCCCTGTGTGACTTTGCCTAGGGTTTCTGTTGCTTATATACAGCTCTTCAATGATCCCAATGGAGGTTTGGGGATTAGAGTAAACTACCAGTTTCATTTCACGGTGCTTCGGTGGTTCCTCATTAAGCCCTGTGGATGCGTTGTGTGGAGCTGGCATTGGTACATAGGAAGAGAGCACAAGCAAGTAGCTCAGACCGCCAGACGGTAGTCAGAGTCTGTCATTGGCTTGTTCCACCTGCTATAGCATCCAAAGGCATTCTGGGAAGAACTGCTTTCTACAGATGGGCTGAGCGAGAGACGAGAGAATAAGAGAATGTCATAGGGAAGGGAAGGGTTCTAACCAACTCATTGTCATAGAGCAGAGGCCAACAAAGGATAGGGAAAACAAGGAACAGGAATTAAAAACATAATAAGTGTTTATTGTATGAGATGGCTTTGCCACCTGAAGACTGATGACTGTTTTCTTTTTAAATCCCTAACCACAACAAAGATTAACTATGTAATATTTTTATAGCATCTGTGTCTTGTTTGGATTCATCCAAAAGCAACACTGAGACAAGGACTTTTGGGTGCAAGTAATTTATTTGAAAAGCAGTAAGCACATATGAGGGGGGGGAGAGTAGGGGAAAGTCAATAAAAAGCGTGTTAATAAGCTGAGGGCATCTGGATCTCCATCCTGCCAGGGGACCCTTGGAAGAACCATATTTTGCACACCGAAGACCTGCCCCACGAGGGCCTGGGCGGCTGGAGCATTTAGTCTTGGAATCCAGTCCCTGTTGGTTGAGGTTTGCCCCCAAGGATGCCACAGTCCCCGCATTTCTTTCTTCCTCCCTCCCTCCATTTCTCTCTCTCTCCATCTATCAATCCGTCTATCCACTCTAGGCTTGTGCGCTATTGACTAGGCTCTAGTAATAATGTGAAAACCATGCCAGGTTCAACTTTGATCCAATATATCAATATATCTTGATAGGTAGATCAATAATGGAACTGCTTTTGGGACAGCATAGTTGGCCTTTTCATACTTTACCTTATGAAACAGTGTTATCTCACCTGTCTGAAAGAAGAGGAAAAAATGTTTTATCTTTATCACTATCTGGTTACTGGAAAAAAGTGCCAGAATTTGTTCAAATTCCCTTCATTATAGAACCATATTGTGGTGCTTATCCTCTTCCATTTCCAAATATATATATATATATATATATATTTTTTTTTTTTTTTTTTTGAGACAGAGTCTTGCTCTGTTGCCTGAGCTAGAGTGCAGTGGCATCAGCCCAGCTCACAGCAACCTCAAACTCATGGGCTCAAAGGCTCCTCCTGCCTCAGCCTCCTGAGTAGCTGGGACTACAGGCATGCGCCATCATGCCTGGCTAATTTCTTTCTATTTTTAGTAGAGACAAGGTCTTGCTTTTGCTCAGGCTGGTCTCAAACTCCTGACCTCGAGCTATCCTCCTGCCTTGGCCTCCCAGAGTGCTAGGATTACAGGCGTGAGCCACTGCGCCTGACCCAAATATATATATTTTTTCTATTGCTTTCTTTTTATCATGTTATCTGTAAGATCTAAGACATATTACTTCCCAACCTTTATTCTTCCTCAATGTCTAAAGCCCAGGCAACACAAATGTCAAGAAAACCTCATAGGCTGCACACTCCCCAGGTATGATTTTAAGATCTCTTCCCTGTGAAGTGTCAGGCAGCCTGTTATACAGGTAGGTGGGATGAGACAGAGAACCAGATATCACAACTAACTTTCCTAACATCTTCACCCTACCCATCAGTGACTTCTGATGCAGGAAGAGATGCTAGACACCAGGGTGTCCAGCTCTTGCTTTAGAGATGAGGAGAGAGAAGAAAAAGAGTTTTCAAGGGGAAACTGTCTGCTGGTTAATCACAGTTCAAAGGCCAGAATCTAAGCCTCCTGACTCTCAGTGTGCTGGTTAAAAATTGTGCCTTGGCGTTTTCTTAGAAATGAGAATTAAAAAGCTTCTGTGCAGCCAAGGAGACTATCGTTAGAGCAAACAGACCACCTACAGAATGGGAGAAAATATTCGCATGCTACACATCCTATAAAGGGCCGATAACAAGAATCTATATAGAACTTAAGAAAATTAACAAGAAAAAAATCAAACAATCCCATCAATAAATTGGCAAAGGACAAGAACAGAAACTTTTCAAAAGAAGACAGAATAATGGCCTACAAACATATAACAAAGTACTCAACATCTCTAATCATCAGAGAAATGCAAATCAAAACCACAATGAGATATCGCCTAACTTCGGTGAGAATGGCCTTTATCAAAAAGTCCCAAAACAATAAATGTTGGTGTGGATGTGGAGAGACTAGAACACTCTTACACTGCTGGTGGGACTGCAAATTAGTGCAACCCCTGTGGAAAGTAATTTGGAGATATCTCAAAGAGCTAAAAGTAGAAATATCATTTGATCCAGCAATCCCACTACTAGACATCTACCAAAAGGAAAAAAAAGACATTCTGTGGTAAAGATATCTGCACTCGAATGTTTATAGCAGCACAATTCACAATTGCAAAGATGTGGAAACAGCTCAAGTGCCCATCAGTGCATGCGTGGATTAATAAAATGTGGTATATGTATACCATGGAGTACTACTCAACTACAAAAAGCAATGGTTAACTAGCACCTCTTGTATTATCCTGGATAGATCTGGAACCCATCATTTGAAATGAGGTATTATAAGAATGGAAAAACAAGCACTACATGTGCTCATCATCAACTTGGTACTAACTGACCAACACTAAGGTGCGCACATGGTAGTAATATTCACTGGGTACGGGTCAGGTGGGAGGGGGTGGCGGGGGTTTATAAACTTACAACTAGTGGGTGCGGTGTACGCCGTATGGGGGAAGGGCACGCTTGTAGTGCTGGCTGGGGCGAGGCAAAGGCATTATATGTAACCACCAAAATGTTTGTACCCACATAATATTCTGAAATAGAAAAAAAAAGACATGAGAATTTTAAATGATGAAGCAGTGAGTGGAGAAGAAGAGGGGGATAGTGAGGTCCCGGAGGGGCAAACCTTCCATGTGATCTAATCAATGGTTGGATGATCTCCCATGTACCCCTCTGCCTTGCTGCTCTTACCATTGAGCCTCCTATGCTCTGGTCTAAACTTTGCCCTCTAAGCAATGCTCTGGAATAAGTGGCTTTCTTGGTACGCGATGTTTTTATATCCCTTGTGAGGGCCTGTTTGTTTCCCCCGACAATGTCTATCCTTCACTGCTCGCTCTGAGCTGCCTTATGTGCTTCTTAACGGGGTTATCACCGGAGGGCATCAGCTAGACGCGTCTATGACTGTACGCCATATGCTTCCTCCCTTTCCCTTTCTTGTGCTTTTTAAAATTCTAGATCACTGGAAGCTCTTCCGATTGAACATCCAGTGCTTTCCAATTTAGGTTTGATTGTTTTTAAAGAACCATCTTAACCATTTTTAAGTGGATAGCTCAGTGGTTTTAAGTATACGTACACTGTTGTGCAACTGATCTCCTGAACTTTCTCATCTTACAAAACTGAAATCTCGTACCCATTACACAGCTGCTCCCTCTTACCCCCTTGGGTTCGACTTTACATGAAGGGAGAACAACATATAACAAGATAATTCTCTGGACTGAAATCAGGGAGGGAAACAGCTCCCAATTCCTAAGACTTAGTTTTATGTCAAGGTGTGGATGCCAGAACAGTTACCTTAAAATTAGAGGGAAAACTCATCTGTAAGAAACAGTTATCTCTTTGGATGCAATAGTCATTACACACACACTCACACACACACAGGTCGAATTATACTTGACCTCTGAATCATTAATGTTTCAAATACAAAGCAACAGTAGCTACGAATTATGGGCAGCATCTTCTTTGTGACAATTCCTAAATGCATTTGTAGTTACAATTCTTGCTCCTCCTAGTGTTCTAACTTCATGCAATTTCTGTGAGGCAGCCCTGAATTTTTTCCTTCCCAGAGGAAGCCTGCCATCTGTTCATCCAGCTTGGAGTACATGGAGGGAGCAGCTGTAGTTTCCACCCGAATCTGAATGTGTATGTGTTAGTCACTGAGGAAAAACTTTGTGCTCCTGTATGTTTTGACTCATAACTGTGCCGTCAGTTGGTCCCAACAAAACTGTCAATGCCAATCCTGAGGGAGCAAGTTTAAGATCTGTTCCCAGCAATGGTATGCTGGTGGATCTTGAGCAGCTCACATAAAATCTCTTCTCTTTGTTTTCATCTAAAAATGGAAGCTGTTTTTGAAAAACTTACCTTTTTCCTCGTTGAGAATGAAGCAGTAGCCCTTTGACCTCCTCCTTCATTGTCTCTGGGAGGGCAGCTAATGTCCGGCTCTGGATTCCAGTAAAGTTCTCCTTAAAGAGAGAGGCTAAGTTAAGGAACTCTGGTGTCCTAGGCCTGGGACAGGTCTTGGAGATCAGTTGGTCTAGTTCTCCCCAATCTTCAGATTTACATATGATCTTGCTAAATTTTGCTATATCTTCATATAGATTATTATTACATATATTATTATATATTATATTATATATATTATTATTGTACATATTATAATATATACATAAATAGATTTTAGATTGACTCACTTTTAACACTTACCTTTGTCTTACATAATAATATCTATAAACTGCAGTTTAGATGTGCCATATATATTAATTTTACACTATAAATTTAAAAATATAGAATTTATAAATATGTATTTCCCCCAAATAACATTAAAATACACAGACAGTCCTTAAACTAAAAGACGCGATGTGTGCTCAGTTGACCACACACATCATGCTTTGGGGGACACTGACTTAAACAAGCTCTGTCAATTTGTACCTGTGGAAAGTGAGCTCTAGGAAGTAGACGTGATGTTAGAAAGCCCCTTAGCTAAATAGAAGCCGGAGCTTTCAACTTGAGGGGGCCGCCCAGGTACCTCACAAGCATTGCAAACGCAGCGTGTTTGAAACTTGCTTACGCCCTTTCATCGGCCCCCTTTGGCTTGTGCAATCTTAATAAATGCTACTCTGTCCACCTGGTTGCTTGTGCCAGAATCCCAGGAGTCATTTTTTTTTTTTTATTTCCTCTTTTAAATCAGTAAAGTTTATTCCAGCTATGACGCAAGCTTCTCAGGCATGCCTCAGACTCCCTTGCTAGGATGTTCTGTTGTACTCGTCTGTCTGATTTAGGGATCCGTGCAATTTCTGGCACTAGGCATCATCTGAATTTGGACCATGAGTGGAATAACTCAGAGCCACTGTGATTCTAAGATGAATGCTCCCATCACTATTTAATGTTTGAGTGATAAATTAGAATCATTAGCATTTAAATATCATTTAAAATATAATATTATGCTAATATTTGGATGATGAATTCTTGTTGTAAATGCAATATTATGTCAAGAAGAATATACTGCTTTGATAAGGGCTGTCAGGAGGGCCTGTAACTGTGGCTTGTCAATCTGTCACAGGCCAAATGGTGACATTTCTCATTAGTGGTTTTATTGCTATAGTCTGTGCTTGCTTTCTTGGGTTTTTCATTCTCTCAGTGTGGATGTTTGGTGGAACTCTAGGGCAGTGGGGAGATGGTCCTTCTACCTCATACCATCTTCACTGGACACAAGCGCTAATGGGGTGGCAGAGTGGAGAATGGGTTGAGAGGTGAGTCGGAGTCGAGGACAGTGAAGGGGAAGTGAGAATCTTTCTATTTTGGGAGCTGACTTCAAAATTTCCCACCCCTGTTCACTGTCTAATCTCCAGATCCAACCCGTCACTTGCCCTGACAAAATAAGACGCAAACCCACCTAGTCCTCTCCACCCCACCTTTTGTTTGTTTGTTTTGCTAGGACAAATGAGATGCTGGCAATCCACAGTACGTAGTGCTGTCATGATAACTCAAAGTATCGCCAGAGTCGGCACAGGACAGAGGACAGGTGGAAGGCAAGGTGTTGGGAGGCCAAGTTATCCAATTCTCCCAGCACCATTCATTGAATAAACCAAACTTTCTTTACTGATTGGAATGATCTTCTTTACCACAAACTAAATTCTTTTATATACTTAGGTCCATTTCTGGGCTACATATTCTGTTCTGTTTATTCGGATAAGTCTCATGAGATCACTTTATTTTATTGATGCTTCATGTAAGTCAAAGGCATAGCACTGACTCATGACAACAACAGCCTCTGCTTACATAGTGTCACTTTGTCGAGGGCACTATTCTAAGTGCAAAATTATATACATTAACTTGTTTCATCTTCACAGCCACCCTATGAATAGAAGCTGCTCTCATGGTTTGCAGATGGAAAATAAAGCACAGAGGTGGTCAGTGACTGGCCCCAGATTCCACAGCTAGAAAGCAGAAGAGCTGAGATTTGAACTTAGGAAGTCTGGATCCAAAGTCTGCACTCCTAACCACTGTACCACACGACCTCTAAACATGGGGCAGTGAAAGCATTTCTTCTGGGGATTAGAAAGATATAGCTCAGGCGCAGGCTCCTGATGATCTAAATTAATCATATAGAACTTAGATAGCCTAGAAAAACTGATAGTTACTATATCCCCTAGACTGTCTCTTTCAAATATCACTTTCTCAAGGAACCTTCTAGTTACTGTCAGATTTTATCTGCATCAGCCTAGCAAACCAAGTCCAAAACATTTTACACCTGCCCATCTTCTCTGCTGTTCGTATTATCAAGTTAACCAAATAAATTCAATTTTTTTTCTATTGCTGGCTTCTCACAAATTGTGACTGGCATCTGTATTTCTGTGCAGGTTCTATTGCATTGCTAGATTATCCTTGCGTTATTACCACAGATCGCAGATTGCATTGAAGGAGGCCACGAAGAAACATAAACAGGGCTCATGTTGACTTGGCAAAACTCTTCCATCGCCTGGTCTATAAAACAAGGATGAGAACAACTGACTCATAGTGTTGGGGTGAATATTGGATTAAATAAGATCATGTATGTGGGAGCAATTAATAGTGCCTGCCATGCGGTAGGCATTCAAGCAGTGTTAGTTGAATCCGAATCACTGTAGGCTGTGGTTATTACATGGTTAAGACTGAGGCAGAGAGGAGATCAGGAGTGATATACACATAGAGAGAGCACTTTCTGTAGTCCAGGCCCTGTGCTTGGTGGTTATAGGCATGTGTTAAGTAAGTACTATTATAACATGACTTCCCTGTGTGCTTTAAGACCTAAAATTAAGGTCCAACATTGTGTGCTGCCTTGACATCTTGGTGAAATCAGGGGCCTGGGCAGTCTCGAATGTCCTAACCGCACGTTCTCCGCTCTGCTCTTGTGGATCAGGTCCCTCAACCACGCAAGCCCTGATCCAACGGACCGGGTGGTTCCCACCTAGCCCCGAATACAGGGCTGCAGTCCCTGACGGCCTGCAGAGTCATTCAAAAAGCCAGTCACGATCTCTGGCAGGAAACGGGTCAGTTCACCCCCTTGGTGCTACACAGCCTGCCTCCCACAGCCCTCAGCCGCTCACTCTGCTCTTTTATTGGTGCATATATATAATTGTGTATTTGGTTTGTAGTGTACAACTGCCGTGTGGCCTGGTGGCGTGCGTGGTGTGTCCCCCACACCCCCACCCTGTGCCATGAGTAGACGTGCTAGCAAACTGCTGTCATCGCATCTATCCAGTGTCTGGTGTCGTGTGTTTTGTCATCCCTGTAATTCTAGGGTGGGAATCCTTCTTTAAACAGCAAGGTGAAACAGGAGACTGTTGAACACCCTAGGAGAAGAGATTGAACTGAATTCCCTAGATCGTTGCTTCTCAGACTTTAATGTGGAAACCAGTTAACTGGGGATCTTGCTAAGATAGACGTCCATCTGACTCGCCAGACCCGGAGTGGGGCCTGAGATCCGGCATTTCTAGCAAGCTCCCAGGTGACGCAGCTGCACCTCATAACAAGGCACAAAGGGCAGCGTCCAGGCTGGGGGAGCTGGAACATTTACTGCGCACTTATCAATGACCTTCCGTGCATCTAAGAACCTGGCGTCTCCCAGGGTAACTGATAGCACCCACTGGGACCTGGGACATTCAGCCTAAGGGATGAGAAACTGACCAGGATCTGTGTAAGATGCTAAGATAGAAAACCCCACTGGTACCAGAGGAAGCAAAATGCTTAGGGCTTGCATGTAGCTGGGAGAAAGGTAGCTACCGATTTCTGCCACTCTGTGATCAAAGAGATTACTATTTTATTTTATTTTTTATTGGTACATATATATATATAATTGTATATTTGGTTTATAGCTTAAAATATTTTCCATTCATCACTTAAATACTAGAGCAGATTACTTTTTGCAAATGAAAACATACGCATAGAACATATAAAATACAATGCCACAAGTCATAGCATGCAAAATGGCATGGGTTCTTCATTTTAAAATTTTTCTTAATAAGCAGATACTATAAAAATTAGTTGTTACATATCTTTTTGTTATAGGAAAGTAATAAAAAATAATACGTTGAAGTCAGAGTTTTACTAGGAGTGAGACTTGAAAAAATATATTAGGAGTTAGCAATTGGTAAATAACCCATTAAGCTTTTCAAAAACTGAAAATGTCACTTCACTTATGGACAGTATTACTATGTTAAACAAGGAACTATATTAGTGTCCATAAAACTCGTCTTTGGACTTCTTAGGACTAAAGAACTTTGATTATTTCCACTAGTTTTCTAGTAAGTTTCATTGGGAAAAATGCCTGTCTGACTCAGGAGAAGGGGACAAGAGACAAGGTCTGTTGCAAAGTGTTCTAACAACAGCGAGCCAGACACTGCTCATGGAGAAGGACAGGAAGGAGAGAAGCAGAAGAGGGCTGGGTGGAATCAAATCCTGTTTCTTCCCGGGAGACTCTGCATATTAGATTGGCCTTATGCTTAGCAGTCAGGCCTTGACGCTAATTTATTTCTCTCGACCTTCTCATGTGGTTCTCGTCAGCCTGGCCCTCCTTTGTTAGGCTTGCTTTAATTGTGCATAATGGCTCATTACTTTTTATAAAGGAAGCAGCATAGGAAACAATTATGCAAATGAATGAATGTGTTGTTTTCTAAGAGTTGCGGGCTAACTGGGCACTAGTACAAAAACACCATTGCCAAGTGCCATGCCGCCAAGAAGAACCCCCCCGCCCCACATCCTGATTTCAGCCTCTATGAGATAAAAGTAAAGCCCATGAATAAAGCTAAAATGCTGGAAGAACTCAGTCTAGGCCAGCGTTCTTCCTTGGTAAGTTGAGGCTTATTTAAGTTGGTGAAGGCGAAGCTGCTTCTAGCAGCATCTCCTTTTCAGTTTGGTCTTTGGTTGTTGCCAAATGGGAAGAATTTGTGTGTTGACCCTGGTATTCTCTCCTCTTGTGAATCCACTCATTTTGCCTGCTTAATTCAATCTAGTTGAAGTCTTTACCCACAAGCCTCCATGTCGTTGGGCTCCTTCACCCCTTACCCAATGTCACTTCCTGTCTCCCCACCCTCACCCCATGGTGTGACCCCTATTTCTGATTTATTAGATTAGGTCAGGGATAGATATCAGATGCTTCCAAGTTACCCTGCATTTCTCCCTTAGGGCATTTATATTTGAAATTAATTGCTGCTGTAAAATGATCTAAGCCACCTTGGTCAGTCACAGTTATTAGGGTTCACCCAGAACTCACAACCATCAGGGATATTATACTGAAGGCTGGTTTCAAAACAGGTTCTGCATGACAAATATCATCAAGCGGGCACAAAAACTATCACACATCCTGCTCTGTTGGCTCAATGAAGTCCTAGCTTTCTGTCTTTGTAAGCATCTAGACAGCCTGTAACAAAAGGCTTCATTTGAGGCAGATGTGAAAATATTCTAGTAACAACATTCAGCTCAATTTCTAATCAGGATCAAATACTGGCTAAATGGTAGGATATAGGACCAGAAGAAACATCAAGGCCTAGAACATCATTTCAAAAGCTATAAGGCTGTTAGATTTTCATTTGTTTATTGCAAGGGTGGGAATGCCTATACAATATTTTTAGTCATTCCATACAACTGGAAGATCACTTATTTGATCAAAGAAAAATCTACAGTATCCATTGTGCTAAGTAGCAAACTGCTGTTGATCCTTTATTAAGGTAGCCTTATGGTACCTAGCTGATCTGGAGTGTAGATGTTGATTAGTCTCTCAAATGCTATTGAACCATCCTTGGAATGTCTATTTCTGACTAGGATAGTTCAGATATTCATTGACCACCCCTAAGATATAAATTAAAATGCCTATTTATCCCACAGTCTATAAAGTATTCACACTAAACTGCAACAATATGGTAGCTGTTACATTTGCGGGTTAATATCTAGTTTACTTTCTGGAATGGAAGCCCCATGGAAGGGAGGTAATTTATTCCATCACATACCCAGAAGGTTCCAGACCTGGAGCAGGGGGCCCGGAAGCATTTTTGGAATAAATGGAGATCATCTGCCATCGTCCTCTCTCCTTTTCTTCCCGTTGCTCGCGTGCTGCTCATTTTCTTCTATCACTCTTCATTCTTGTCTTTTTCTTTGTCACTCTCTTGTCGTCTTCCCCCTTCTCTTTCTCTTCTTATTTGCATAGGAGAAGTCATGTGGCTTTTTAAGAATGCCGGCTGTGAAGCGCTGGGGTGTTGGAAGCCTTGCTTTGTCCCGATTCAGCCACTCGGGGTTTTTACTTTCTTTGTTTCCTCTGTGGAAGGGGAGCTGCAGTGACCCCCACTCCGGAGCTTGCATTTGTGGGGCGTGCCCTGCGCTTGTCTCTCCCCACCCCTTCCATTTAGCCCTAGGTCTGTTTCAGACAACTGTCTGATCACTTGAACTACCCAAGCCCTGATGCATTCCTTTCTCTCTCCTACCAGCCCTGAGAATGAGCCAATGTGGCATCTCCCTGCTGGGTGTGTGTAGACTGGGGGCAGCGGCCGGCGGCTGGCGGGCCACGGTATGTCTGCTGCAGGAGTCCTTCTCTTCTACCTGGTTCTAGTAGGTGAGCCAGTCCGTCTCTGTCAGCTTTAGTTCTCTCATCTGTCAATGGGCTTATGATGTCACCTTCACACAGATGTGACCATGCGGGTAAATTGAGATTCGTACATGTGGAAGACACTTGGCCTAGACCAATGCTCAGCAGATGTGAGTGCAATGGAATGATCCTTTCTAACCTATTATAACATCAGAGTTCAGCAAGGAACTGACCTTCCTGACCTACAGATATGAGATTTATTGTAGGAATTGGACCCTACACGACTGGGGGAGGCTTGGGAAAGTGGAAGTCTGAAGGGTGAGTCAGAGATCAGAGAAGATATCAACCAGTCATGCGGCCACCAAAGTGAGACCAAAGAAGAGCTGCTAGGGTGGTCTAGGAGGGAACTCTTGCCTGTCTGGACCCTCAGCCACATACCTGTCAGGGGGCCTGGGATCTCGTCAAACAGCAGGTGAATGGCCAGGAAGACGCTGACCTTGAGAGGCGGTGGGGGGACCCCCGTAGCCCCTGCGTGTGTCTGCCACTGCACCCAGATGTGGTGATGTTCTGAGAACAAGGGATGCTTCTTCTTCCTCGCCTTCCAGATCCATGCGAGTTCCACTTTTGTCCAGACTGACTCTGTATGATAGTCTGTATAGCTATAAGGATTCTGGGAAATGTAGTTTCAGCTTTGCCCAGTTGACACAGAGCAAAACACCATAATAGTATTTCCCATTTTACAGTTAACTCCTTTTGGCTTTATTTGATTTAAACTTCTTCCACATGCTTCCCACCCTCCCCCAGGAATTCCAAAGATTACTCTTTAACTATGATCTTAAGTTTACAAAGCAATGTGCTAAAGAGGTCAGGCCCGCTACTTCACACTTGAAATGCAATCCCATGTAATTGAAGGATTTTAATGTAATTGTACATTAAGTTTCCTTAAAAGTGGGAAAGGGAGAGTTTACTGATTATCATTTGGGTTTAGCTTTCACATATGTAGCAGCACGTCCCATATCCAGGCTCTTTCCGGTATATTCATTGGTTTATAATTTGTCCTTCCCACTAGATTTTGGGTTTCCTGAGAATAGAAACCCCATCTCTCTTGCCACCGCCTGAGACTCCGGCATGAGAGGCCTGGGCATTTTTGAACCTGTGCTTCTGTACGTCCAGCGATTAAAAAGTGAATAATAAGTACCATCTCTCATTCGTTGAGGAGAAATTAAATGTTAAATTTATCGGATCCTTAACAATTTTAATAAAATTTGCTTCATTTACTTGAGGCTAATCGCATAGCTATGACACTGTCTACTTCAGACTTTCTGTGTAGTTTTAAAAGCGTTACTCCTCTTCCTTGCTAAGCCTTTGAGAGGGAAAGATGAATACAGGCTGGCATTGCTCTTGAGGAATTTAAAATCCAGTGTTTTTGTGGAGGGATAGGGAGACAACAGATAACTTTGGACTCTGGAAAAAGAACACCACCAGTTCTTGGGGAGGAGGGAGACACCTTCAGCTGTCAGCCTTCTAAAATTTCATTAGGCAAAGGAAGTGGGCAGGGTGTTTATTCTCAATAGAGCAAACTCAAGGAGATCTGAATGTTTAATTAGTCTTTTAACAGTCCTGGTTGAGTGAAGTGAGAAGCTTAGTTTTTATTCTAGCAAACTGAAATCTGCCAAGAATAGATATAAGAAAAGATAGAGGGCAAGCAGAAAAGAATGAGTTTGTGATCCCCAAAAGGTGAATTGTTAAGGTGGGGGGTGAAGTTTATTTTTAGCATCTCCATTTATCCCGTGGGGGCCTCTAACCCCCTTTGCACTGAGGACTTAGTGACCCTATGCCACCCATGGCTGTTCCGCTATTATAATGCCACTCCTTGGGCTAACTCTCTTTCCCCCAGTGAACCCTACCTGTTGTCCTTGTCTGTCCAGGCTGCTGTAGCACAATACCATAGACTGGGCAGCTTGGACACAACAGAGGTTTAAATGAGCTCATCTGACTTCTTAGAAAAGATTACACAGACTTAGGATATTTGGAAGTCTTTTCAAAAGTCAAAAACACTTTAATAGCATTCCAAACTACTACTGGTATTTAAAAACTTGATTATGCAAAGAGCTTCATCTCTGGGGGCATGGAATTATCTACTGCCAAAGATATCTCATTGAGACCTGGAATCTTTTTCTAGCTCTGAGAGAAGTGATGTTAGGAGGATTACTTAACAGGCCAGAATCCCCATTTTAAGCAAAGACATCATCTGTGATAAATGGTATATTTAGAAACAGGCACCACCTGACTTGGGATGGTTTAACTTGAGAGATTTGATGTTTACAGGCTTATTCTAAGTAGGACTTTCATCATAATGAACAAATTTTGCATTTATGATTGCCTACTAGCTGAAACTGCTGTGCTCTTAGAATAAAGTCAGTATAAATAATTAGCAATAACACAATGTGAGGTGCTGATTTGAGAGGTAGAAAAAATGTGTTGATATGGATTCATGATTGGCTAAGAAACACACTCCCAAACTAAGCTATACATTTCAGCAAAGACATTGTCTCTTTTTGAAACTCGTGTGAACAGGGATTGAGAAGCTATTAGGAAAAAGTGATACCTGGAGTAAAGGATGGTTTGATCACTCAGAACGAGAACTGGCCAGGAAATTATCAGATTTCAGGGGAAGCTAAAAAGGCTGATATAAAGACATGTAAGGCTTCTCTAGAAAAGTTAGCTGGAGCCTTTGAACATGAAAGCTTCTGTTCAAGATGGGTGTTTATTGTTTTTGAAAAGGGATCAGGAGATTACTGTGAGAGAAATCACCTTGGAGACTCCTCCTTAGAAGACACTGTTCATGCCCACTAGCTCATCAGTGGAAAATTCTGCCCCAGGTGATTTATTATAAATATTGAACATTTCCAGGTCCCTGGAACAATAAAAACTGCTGATTCTGACTACTCAAAAATCTACTAAGAAAAAAAGGCAATATCAGTCCACTGGACTCACATTTTTCAGGAAGTAAACAATTAACCTATGTCCCCCGTCCCCCAAATTTTCAAATGTAGATTTATATCATGTATTTGGTTTTACATACGAAATATGTGTTTGTCAAAATGTGTATTCAAAGTGTGGGAGTTTTTCTTTTCATGCTCATTTTGCATTTTAATCTTGTGAGATGGGTTTCCAGGAACAAAACTTCAATTTATAAAACTTTAACTCTTTTAGCTGTTATCTAGAAACTTTATTGTAAATCATGTGCTGACAATATCTGCATTTCTGATTCCAGTTTGGCATTCCTTGTAAGGATAAGAAGAGACGCGGGTTAGTGTTTATTGAGTGCTATGCGTAAAGGATCTCACTCCGTTCTCATGAACAACACTGCCAAGTAAATATTGTCACCTGTGTTTTTTTAGGTGGGGAATCTGAGGCTCGGGGAAATTGAGTCATGTGCCCAAGACAACAAAAGCCAGTAACTGGGGAACCGAGACTTCATTGCAGGTTTACTTTCACACGATGCTTTGCAATAACCTATCCAACAGCAAGGTGAGGATATGGCATGAAATTATTAATTTGAAAGTAAACATTGTGACTTCTACTTCTTTTATCCTGAGGTATGCCTGCTCAGGGCTGGGCGCAATGAAGATGACCGTCAAGGGTGTGGGAAGAGCTAGATAACCACGAACTCGAGACCGGCAGCCCTGGGCTCCAGGGCCAACTCTCAAGCTCAAATCCCAGATTCACCGCTGACCAAATGTGTACCCTTGGGCACGTCACAGTTACTTCCTCGTCCTGCCTCAGTTTCCTCAGATAGTAACATGAGGATAGTATTAATAATACCTATTTTGAGGATATTGTGAGGATTGAGTTGATCCTGGTAAAACATTTAGAAGAGTGTCTGTCACATAATAAATTCTCTGTGAAGATTACCTTTTATTATGAAGAATCAGATTCCACAACACTGTGGCTGTGTTCAACTCGGGTAAGCCTCAGTTTCCTTACCTGTAAAATGGGGAAAAGAATTTATTTTACATGTCTATTTTATTTAGCAAGAACAAGATTTTAGAGTCTTTGCTCAGTGCCAGGTATTTTTCCAAGTATGCTATAGGTATTAATTCATGTAACTTTCATAACAGTCTGATAAGGAAGATACCATTCTGATCCGCTTGTGATAGATGGAGAAACTGAGGAACCAAGAAGTTAAATAATTTTTTCAAGGTCATACAACTGGTAATTAGCTGAGCTGAGATTCAAACGGAGACACACTAGCTCCGGAGTCTAACTGTGCAATGACTATTCTGTGCTACAGATCTAATGAAATAATATTTGCATGGAATCTGCCCAGTTCCTGACATACAGCAGAAGCTTAGTAGATGTCAGCTCCTCTCCTGTCTTTCCAATAGGCACCATTTGAAATTCTCCTGGAATGCAAAATGATATGAATTTATCAGCTGAATTTATCGTGCTTTCCAAAAATGCCCAAGGTTGTGTAACAAGGGTGTCCCTGGGCTCTTTGAGGGCACCCAGAAAAATGGGAACACTCCTCTCTCTGATTAGGCCCATCTTGGATCATCTTCTCTGGTGACATCTCGGAGGATCAGGCGGCGAGGCATCAACCGCGCTCGTGCGTGTGCAGTGAAAGTTTGTGGAGCAGGTGTCAGGAGTGGCAGCTCGGAGCAGAACAGCTGGAGGGCAGAGCCAATGCTTTTAATGATAGCGAACAAGCCACGGACGTGAGGCAGCCACAGGGATTGTGTCTGACAGCTGCGCACACTTCCCCGAGCTGCTGCTCAGGGCTCGTTGATGGGGGTGCTGTAAGAATTTTAGGAAGGCAACCCTGGGCTGTGCAGGGCTGTCCTGAGCACGTCAGTCTGGGCCGTTTCGCACGCATTCGCAGCATCCTTGTTGCCCACATCCTAAGTGCCAGTAAATCCACCAATCTTAGTGGCAACTGAAAAACAAGCCCCCAACACGCTGCCAGGTTTTGCTGCCCTGGGGAAAGACGTAGTGCTATCACGTCTGTTGGGAACTGTGCCCTGTGGGGTCCTCGGGTTAGCAACGCCTGCGTCTAACATCGGCCGGCAGCTCAAAATTGGGAGCAGGGGACCCTGGCATTAGCAGCACCTGAGAGCTTAATGCAAATGCAGAAGCTCACATCCCACCCCAGACCTGCGGATTAGAAGCTGCATTTTAACAAGACACAAGATAGAATGTGGGCTTTGGAGTCAGAAGGGCTGGGGTTGAAATCCAGATTCTGTACCTTACTACCCGTGCAACCACGGAAATGTCACTTAACCTGAGCCTCAGTTTCCTGCTCTCTAAAAAGATCTAAACACCTTCCTCATGGTGGAGGCATTCAACAAATGTCATTTCCCTATTCCTCCCCAGCCTTGCATCAGAGAACATAGTCAGGAAAACCAGTTTAGCTCTTTGGATATCATTAGAGAATTATTATCATAGGTTAGGCTCTTAATAACGAAAGATCATTATTCTCTCTCGTTTTCTCTCTCTTTCTTTCCACAGTTGGAGACATACCATATATCAAGTTCTAGCTGGAGTGCGACTGGTGCATGACAACCACTGGAAGAGGAGCTGATCCGGGTGTGACCAGGGTTGGAAAGGCCAGTAGCCCTGGCTCAAATGGGGCAGTTAGAAGGAGCAAATTAAATTTCCCGGAGGAAATCTGGGACTGATGGCTAAAGATGGGTCTGCAAAGGGAGAATTCAGCGAGCAGATCCGGGTCCAGGAAGTTGATTAGGCAGCTGGTGGGGGCATGAGAAGCAGAGACATCTGGGAAGAAGGAAGAGGGGAATAAACTTGTCAGGACAGCTCAGATCCTTCGCCTACATCCTCTTCTGTGCCCCCAGTGTACCCTGCACGTGGTTCTACCAAGGTACTCATCACTTTCTACAGAATCATAGGTTGGACTGTTTTATTATTAGATCGAAAGCATTTTAAGGGTGAGTGTTATCAGAGGGGTTTTGTCTTGTTTCATTGTCTCACTTAGACATTGCATGCAACATCTAAGAAAGTATCTACAATGTATAAATAAATATTATTTGCTGAATAAATCAATGAGTGAATGTTTTGCTTCCAATGCTATAATTTCCATCACTGTCCATTCCTTAGGGAAATGTGTGGGGACTATTAACTGCTGAGCAAATGCATCTCTGTTGATTTCAACTCCCAGGTGCCTCTGAGCAGGTCACAGCCCGGATTTCCCACAGCACCTTCTTGTCTTGCATCTCGTGTCTCAAGCACAGAGGAAAAAATGCAAGAGGGAAAGGATATAAAGTTGTGGAAATCTTCAGCCTGCCAGTTCTCCTGTGCTCATGGTTTTGGCTATGGTTATACTGACAGCCCGTTACTTTCCAAGGACTAGGTGCCTCAGTTTCCAGGCACTCAGGGAGGCCATGGAAGAATGATTGTGCCTTTCCTTACTGACAAGCAACCTGCCAGCCCCCTGGGATTGCTCAGGCGGTCAGTTTTCAAGAAGCTAGCTCAAAGATTTACCTGAACTCTGAAACATGAAGCACTGAAGCTGGTCTATTGAAGCTAGACACAGATGCAAAATCCAGCTTCTCCACTCTTTGGAAGGGAGGCCAACAGCCAGAGTACTCTGGGAACCCTTAGAAGAGGATGTGCAAAGTCCTCAGGCTGTGCCCCTTGAGTAGGGCTGCTCGCTATGCTTGGTGGCTTTCCAGAAAGGGATGTTTGGTAGGGGAGGGACACCACCTTGGATAGTCCTGGGCCTCAGGACCTGAGATTAATTGCCACTGGGGATTACACATCCTAAAACAGTAAAATGAGTTTTATTTCATTGATAGCAGCTCCCAAGCTTGTTATCAGCGGCTCAGCAAAGCCATCTGCAGCCAGGAATTCCCTCGCGGGAGGGGACTGGTGGGGGAGGGCGGATGTGGGCAGTGCAGATGGCTCCTAGCACTTGCAAGTTGAGAGGGAATCAGTGAAAGAAAACCCTGCAGTTACTCTCCCCCACTCTTCCTAGCAGGTCTTTTATTAAGTCCTGGCTTTCTAAAGAACGCATAGGTCTCTTCCGAAGGTGGAAGGTTGCAAGCAGAGGTGGGACCTGTGGAGTTGCGGGGCAGACGGGGTGCGGAATGCTCCACAGCTCTGCATGCAGCAAGCTAAGTGCCAAGGATGGCTCTAGACCCCTTCTCTATTTTCCCCATTCACCTGTTCTTTATCTTTGTGGTGAGGGTGGGTGAGGTGGGTGGGGAGTGTGGGGGAGGAGAGAGGAAAGAACAATGAAAGTAGGGAGGGGAGAGGTTCGGGACATTACATACAATATGAGCTATTGAGCTGGTCTTTGTTTTCCATGGTAAAAACATTATCCAGTTCAGTGCTCCCTGTATTTCCCCAGTACCCAGGGGTCAGTTGTATTTTGAAAGGTTTGAGTCGCCCTGCCATGTAAAGGACCACAACCAGGTGAGATGCAGATCGAGGACAAAAGGAACATGCAATGATTAGTGCAAGAAGGAATTTTTTATAAATACCAACATGGTCACATGACTAGGAGCAAAAGGGAAGGTTTTAGTAACTACATGTATTCTCTTGCTTGCTTTCATATGTGTATATAAAAAAATCAGTTCTTTTTCTGTTATTACTCACTCCCCTCTATCCAACATAAAGTGAGTTAAAGTGCTTAACCCTGTCATTTGGTATCAAGGGAAAATAGCATCTGAACTGGGAAAGGAATGAATATTCCCAGAGGTGAAGCGATATATGGGACGATACACCTTTCTTGGGAAGTCCTAATCTGGAGTAAGAGTGATGAACTGTGATCATGTATTTTTAGTTCAGCCTTGTTATCACCCTTTCCTAAGGTCTCTGCAATCGAGAGAAGCAGACACTCCATTTCTTGAGATGCTCTTTCCTGCGTGGTTCTGGCGGAGCTTATCCTGGGTAAGACGCAGAAGATGGAGAAAACGCAAAGCCATTCTTCTTCACAAACAACTGCCGCCAGCATGTGGGTGGCTGCGACTCCCATTGAACTCTTGGAATCGCTCACTTTGCAGTTTTAGCAGATATGGTGGCAGTTTTCCAGAAACCCCAGCCCTTTAGTGGTTTCCTGCTGGTGGCTTCCCTAACCTTTCCTCCTGCTCTCCCAAGGTTTGTGCAAGACTCTAAGTTCTACATGAAATCTTTAATTGTGTATTAAAATGGTGACATACATGCTGGCAACACAGGAAACAGTGCTTTCGTGTGCCAGTCTCAGGGCTGCATGACCTGGCACAGGGGCTGGGGCAGAGCATTTGTCTGTCACGCCACCTGACAGCACCTGGCTCGTGACCGACTCAAACTTTTCAACACTGTGCTCAGCAGTGTTTGCTGCAGCAAATGCTGCCCCAGTACCGGGGGACTGGTTAGTGGGAGAACGAGACAGAAGTCTGGACTGTCTCACTCTGGCTGCTGTGTGATCTGGTGACAAGGAAAGGGCCAGCCCAGAGTCACCTGCTGTTGAGCTGGTGCTGATCGTGTGGGTGACCTTGATGGGAAGTGGCAGGGTGTGGACAGAGACAGCTCAGAGTCTGCCAGACCATCAGTGCTGGGGGCCCTGCTGTTTTCAAAAGATCCTGACAAACATGAACGCTTGTCACAAAGCTGCCCAGCTGGCCACAGAGCTCCCTTAGAGTGGGCCCCTTTGGGAGGACCTTGCTTCTTTCTGGTTGGGTGCCTAACTTTGGCCTCATGTCGTCCCACCCTGCCTGATGCCTGGCAGGAGGTATGCGCTGAGAATCCTGGCAGGGGCAGGGAGGGAGGGAGGCTTCTGCCTGGGAGTGGTCCCAAGCACGGATCTTGGAGAACACTGTTGGCATTTCAGTTCTGCCATCACCGTGAGACCCTGGGCAGGTGTCTTCACTTCTGTGGCCCTTCGTTTCCTCATCTGTACAATGAGGATATTAATCACACCTACCTCACTGGGAGGGTAGCCCATGCGATGTTCTTAGAGCAGCGTCTATCTAGCTCATAGGAAGCGCTGTGTGAGAATAAACTGTCATTAGTATCGCCGCCCCAAGGAAAGGCCAGTTGCCACGACGATGGAGCCTCGGGGTGAGCAGGGAGTGATTCCAAGGCGGCCGTGGACCCACACCTGACTCCCGAGCATAGCGCTGCAAGAAGTGGAAACTAAGAGAGGTTTTCATGAAAATTCTATGAGACCACGGGGCTCTGTTCTGGAGTGCTAACGGGACAGGAGGGAGGGCAGTCTCCCCTTGGCAGGGCACACAGCACAGAAGCAGGAGTCAGCAGAAAGGAGCCAGTGCCTGGCAGGGGACGTGCGCATGGGAGCTGACAGGCTTGTTTTGGACGGCACGCCAGACACCCTCGGGACTGCCGGAAATAGCTGAAGAGGACTCTGTCGGGGAGAGAAAGTCTCACGTGAGCAGGAGGTGTGCGGGTCCCTCACAAGACCAGGGTTACACTTACATCAGGTGCCAGTCCCTTGGGAGGAAACAGACCCAGGGCTCTGGTGTCGGGCCGACCTGATTTGAATCCTGCCTTTGCTGCTTGCTAAGCTGCAAATACCCAGAGAGCAGGGAACATCTTATTCGTTATGGAGTGCATAAAAGGACTCAGCACATGGACAGATGGATTTAATATCTGTCTCCCCATCTGTAAAATGGAGACAGTATAATGACCTCTAAAGCTGATGCAATCAATGTCACCCAAGTTCCCTAAATAATATTTGATTCCTTTTTTTTTTCATAGTAAATATTCAGTATCTCGCTTAAGATAAAAACTCAGTACATCTATTGACTCACACTGATGAGTGCAGTTTTGGTGCAGCAAATGTGGTCTACATCTGCCAAAGATTAGATCCTTTGAAAGGAACAATCATTACAGGTTTTTCCCAAAAATTTTCTTGAAAATTATGCTTTTCAAGAGTCATAATGCAGTGCTTTCTGACAAAAGTCAAAATATAGCTAGCTATTGGTGAGTGCTATTGAATTTTAGGAGAGTAAAAGATTGCAGATAAGTTACTAAACAATACAGACAGATTATGATCTGACATGGAAAAGCTGTAATATAGAAAATATGTTGATTTGGACCCAAGAATTCTACCCTGCTTATTACTGTTAAGCCCTTTCTTTCGATGCACACTTAAAGTGCTTTTGACTGACCCTGTTCAGGTAAGCTTCGAATAGGTGTCTTTAGTTGCTTTTGTGCCTACGGCAGGTCCTTAAGAAATGACCAAATAATCAACAGAAACGGCCTGTTTCATGCTTCGAAACAGTCCTCATTCCCTAAGGACTGTTTTGACTCTTCCCAGCCCGACCTCCATACTGTGCCACTGGAAGCCAGGAAATTAAACTTATTAAACCCAACCTTAAGGTTACCGCCATCATCTAATCAACATGTTCTAGTTTGCAGGTGGTCCAGTTCTCTCCTATGGAGCAAAATGCATGGGTTTTGTGGTTGCTCTTTTCTTCGGAATCAGAATAATCTTTGGTTAGCACCTGGGAGTTTAAATTATATTCTGGATGACTGAAACTTTCTGTTTAACTGTCGGATCAAGATGAGTGTGCTGAATTTAATTTTTTGAAGGGGAGTGAGACAAGTATCAAATGTACCAGTAATGCTAATATGCCTTAAGGTGACTTGAGTGTGTATTGCCATCAATTCATTGAATCAAAGTGTTTGTTTTCACATCAATTTTATAAGGCACACAGTCTAAGAGTAAAATGACTGCTTGGAAAGTTTCTTCAATTCTGTTTCAAGATCAGAGAGACCTTCCTGCTATGCAGAAAATATCATTTATTGATGTGGGATATACTTCCTTTACAAAGAAGTCAGAGCTACCTAGTATGATCAGTATTGGACATATCCACTGAATGGCTTGAATAATAAAACATATTAAAATGTGAATCACCACCACCAGACACAAGCTTTTAACAACTTTAATTGATATAATTAGAATTGGTATTCAATATTTCTTACAACAAATGTGGATACAGTAACATCAAATATCAAAGAAGTTTCACATCTTTCCATCTTTAAATGACATTGGTCGACTCACCCCAAGAGAGAAATCTGGTATTGATCTCTTGGTTAGCACTATAACCAATATCAACTAGTACTTTTAAAATCAAAGTTGAAATGGTACATTCTTTTGCTAAAAAAAAAAAAAAAAAAGATTAAAGGCAAAGAAGGTGAATCAACGTGCAAATTAGCATCTGGCCCAGTTGTAAAATTCATGTCCCAGATGGGAGGGATCAAACCATGCACACTTGCAAGTGAGAAGAGAAACAGATGACATGGAACCAGAATCAACTCCACACAGAATCCAGAAGACTTCAGGATGGCACAGGCCAGAGCTCTACTGCTGCCAGTGCTCAAGTATAAACTCCGTGTTACCCTAACCATCTGGATTTTGACTCGAGGGTCCATGAGATCTACGCCCTGGGCCAGACCTTCCTTGGGAAATAAAAACTATCGTTTATGATCCCAGGCACAATTAACCCTGTGGTCAATCAGCTGCCCTGGGGCGTGGGGTGCAGTCCAGACCCGTGACAGCTGTCTCACGGGGCCTAGGATGCAACTGTCGCTCTACAGAACATGTAAGAACACCACACCAGCACAACAGCAAACAAGAAACTGAGATCACTTACGTATCTATGTAATACTTAAAATATCTATAAATATTTTTTCTCCAGAAACAGAAAACACTGTAGATGTGATTTCACTGATCCTCACAACACGTCTGTGAGGTAGTACGGGGTGAGGTCACTGTGAGAGCTTCACCCAGTTTGGAAATGAAGACACAGATGTGCAGGGAGGGCAGGAGATTTCACCGGGCCACGGGGAGGAAGCAGTCGAATCCCACTCTTTCAACACTTGTCATCTATGGTTGGGAAGTGGCTGCTTGCACCCCTGCTCTGACGTTCTCTCTAAGGCTCTATGACTGGTCCTATCACAGACACGGTGTGGAGTTTGGGCCCCCTGGAGCTGTTTCCCTGGGGTACACCTGACAGACTCCCTGAGGTCCAGTCAACCCTCAGCATATATTTCAGGTGTGTGTGTGTGTGTGTGTGTGTAAGTGACACTTGTAGAATACAATTGCTAAAACCCTTTGGCCAATTCAAAATCAGAAAAGATACATTTGGCAAAATAAGGCTCAACCTTCAGGTGTTTTATACTGACAGAACATCACAGAGGGGGTTAGAGTTTTTGCAGGAAGCTGTCACCTTGCTGAATACATCTGCTTTAGGCCCAGAGCCATGAGCCCTTTGCCATGAGCATCTGGAAGTTTATAAGAGCAACAAACCCATCACGTGCTCTTGCACAATAGCAGCCTTTGTTAAGGAAAATTGTTTGTTGAGTCCATGGTTTGTAATCAGTTGGGGTTCCTGGGAAGAGGCCGGTCCCTCCGACCTAGTATCTATGACAGAAGCAACACCCAGAGGACACCTCCCCAAAGGCATTTCATGGACATTTTGTCAAAATGTTTTTGGCCATGGGAGGAAAAAAAACCACATATGGAATGTCCTGTTTTTACTGGCTTGTCCTTTGCCTAACTGAAAGCCCTATGGAGGGGCGGGATGGGGAAGAAAGACAATGACTCAAGCCACACACGGCCAGATGGGCACCCTTGGCCACTCTCCTCCATGTTTCTGGGAAGGCCCACTTTTATTATCTTTCAACTTTAGCACACAGAGACATCCTAATCCTTCTAGGCCACTCCGCGCTATCCACTCTGGTTGTAAAATACCTCTGGGAGATGCTCAGTCGCCTTTGGCACCTAAGGAGCTTAGAAATAATTTTTTTTTTCAGAGTGTGGGATGGCAGGTTGCAGAAAGTGACACTATTCCTAGTGTCTCCGACGACAGAGCTGTTTAGCAAAGCAAGGGTGGTTTTCACGTCAGTGCTCTGCTGGGCCACAGCTAGCGACAGGGTGAGCTGGAGGTCAAGTCTCTGCAAACTAAATGGAGTCATGGCAGCAAGATCCGAGTTTAGAAATAAAAACTGACCCATTTTCAAGTTCTTTATGAAAATGTAGGCCAATATAACACATTTTGAAATGGGACCCAATGTTTGTTTTCTATGACATGAAATCAGGACATAAAATGTTGATTGCTAATATCATGTTACAGGAGGACAGAGTTGCAGTCCATGAAATAAAGCTGTCTAGAAAACACACAGAAATAACAAGATGACCATGCATACCAAACACAGCCCATCAGCCAACAAACTAAACACTTTCAAGATAAAAATTTAACATATCATCTGATTTTGTTAAAAATAAGAAAGCATGACAATAATCTTACTCAATAATCTTACTCTTATTAATAATCTTACTCTCAGCACTGTAGATATTTTGTGCCAGATGATTCTTTGCTGTGGTGGGCTGTCATGTGTATGATAGGATGTTTGGCAGCATTCCTGCCACTGTCTACTACCACCACACCCAAGTCATGACGATCAAAATTGTCATGAGACGTTTTCAGATGTAGGAGAGGGAGAAAAAACCACCTCCTGGTTGAGAATGACTGCAATAAATGGATGAATACGGAGATGAACAGTTCTTTCTAAAGATTTAAGAACTACACACAGGGGTGTTCATTTATTAGAGCGAAGAATTAGGTAAGTGTGCAGGAAAAATAAACAGATTAATCATGGTTTCTGTTTCCTGTGGAAGTGCCTCACTGGGCAGTTGCAGAAGAGTGCCTCATTTTTTTTAAAGTTTGCAGCCATTGTCCAACAGACAGAGTGAGGAGGGACCAGTTGCTTTATGGTGTAAAGCAAGGATTTTCTGGGCTCCTCTAAGCAGCGGATGTTGCTGGCTGGTGCTGACAGCTGATTTCCACTTGCCCTGATGAGACACTCAGTACAGGTGAGCATCCTTCTCCCCACCCCACTCCCGCTTCCAACCCTGCACACCGTGTGCTCGATCCACCTGCCTCTCCGTTTCTATCACTCAGCTCATCTCACAGCCTCCTGCTCTGCAAATGCAACTCTGCTGTAGCTCGTGGGCTGGGACCCCAGCTGCATGTGACCAGAGCGGGCATCCTGTGGGGCGCAGGTGGCTGGGCGTGGGAGAGCAGGTGGAGCGCATGCTCAGATCCACCGGCCACCTGCCACGCCGCTCCCGTCTGCGAGCCCCTCCAGGGCGCTTCGAGTTTCCTCCTGTCATTAACCAGGCAGCTAAGGAGCTGCCATTCCGCTTGCAGAGCCAAGCAGGCCTCCGTCAGCCACAACTAGATAAACAGATTAAAAAGGACTCAGAAACCCCTGCTCCCTCCCGTGAGGGCGAAACCCTCCTAGGACTCATCTCCTTTCCCCTCATTCATATTTCATGTGATATCCTGAATAGGAGTTTAAGAAATACACAAACAAAAGGTTCCCCTGAAAGTCAACCCCAGCAAAACAACCCGAGTGCGCTTCCTGGGTCCTTCTCAAACCGGGTCCTGCGGTGTGGCCGCAGCGAGGTTGGCCCATTTCAGCTGAGAATCAGCCCCTACTCACCTTAAAATCATGGTTCTTTTTGTACCAGAAAGGGGAAGTTGTAGCAGTGAGAGGAGAGGAAGGAAAACAGAAACAACCATACCAACAAAACAGGGCTTAAGATTGTCATTTTCAATGTGCATCAAGTACTTGTCATAAATTCTACTGGATAAGCACTTATAAATAAAGAGCAGTCAGTCCTCATGCCAGGCCGCGCCCCTGCGTTAGGAGTCGTCGTACAGAGGGTTGTTGTAGTTTCCCCAGGACCCATAGTCGTGGTCATCCAAGAGCCTTCCGTAGGAGGAGTGCCTGGTGAGGAAGGAGGAGAGGCTGTGATTACTTGGAGAAGTCGCCCGTCCCAGAACGGCCTAACGGCCTGCAGCCCGAACTGCCCACACTTGCGGAGCCACGAGCAGGAAGGCCGTGATGCTCCACGAGGACGACAGGACCCCCAAGCACGGAGGCCCATCTGCCAAACACCCCGCAAGTGGTGACTCAGCTCCCAGCTGGGAGCCCACCGGGCACCTTCTGTTGCAATCAGCTGGGTCCCCATCGCTCTCCTGGGTCTCCCAGTACTGGGGAGAAAGAGGAAGCCCCATTTCTACAGTGATTTATTAAGACAGCCTGGGAAAGGAGGCTTGTGTCCTAGCATTCTGACATGGGTCCTGGGCTTACTGTTTCCTAAAACAGCAATGACACAGCCATGCCACTATGGCTATCACCACCACTCCTGACATTTATATTGTGTCTTATATTTACAAAGCACTTCTATATTCAGTTTTTACTTGGTCTTCAAAATAAAGCCACAGGGCAGGTATGGTTTATCCTTATTTCTCTGATGAGGGAAATGGGGCTCCGAGATGTTAAATGATGTGCTCCAAATCATCTGAGCAGTGAGTCAAATCCCTGCCTCCCAGACCTGAATCCGGTGCTCAGAGCCCAGGTTTCAAGACTCTGATTAGCACCTTAGTTCAACGGCAATACAGGTTAAATGGGATTTGGCTGGTCATTTCTGGGAATTTCTTTCACAATTAATAATATTTATATAAGACACTATAAGATTGTTATCACTTCTCTGTTAAAAACCTTTAAATAGTTTCTTACCTCACAAAGTCGTTAAATGGCTTGCAAAGCCCTGCGGCTCTGGCCCCTGCTGCATTTTGAGCACATTGGCTACTATTACACACCACTTGCTCCTTCTGCTCCAACCACACGGACCTCCTTCTCTTCGCTTTCATGCCTGGCACACTCTTGCCTCCTAAGTGCACACCTTTGCACTTCTGGTTTCTGTTTCCTCAGCTTGGAACAATTATCCACCTGAACTCCACCGAGCTCATTCCTTCATCCCCTTCAAGACTTTGTTCAGATGTCACCTTCTCAGTGAGACCTTCCTTCACAACTCTGTTTAGATTTGCAAGCTCCACCCCTAGGACCCCCTGCTTAGCTTTTCTCATAGTACTCATCACCTCTAACATACTTTATAATGTACGTTTTTATTGTGTTATTGCCTCTCTTGCCTAACCAGACTATAAGCTCCACGAACATGTGGATTAGTTGCCTGTCCTGGTTCTGTTTCTTCTTGGCTCTAACTCCAGTCCCCAGAAGAATGTTTGGCACATAGTAAGTCCTCAACAAACGTTTGTGGAAGAAACAGTGTTTGGAAAAAACACATCCTGGGTTACCCCCAAACCAATCTGATCACAAGATAGGAGCTGCCTGAAGAGGGATATGATATTTTTAAGACTAAAACTTAGGATTAGAAGAACACCACACAATGAGCTTTTGGGGCCTCTGAGGTCTGCACCAGCATGTGAATTACTATACCTTGCCTCTGGAAATTATGTATGCTAGGTAGAGTACCAAAAAGCATGCCCATTCCCCCAATCTTTTCATTAGCTAGATATGAAAATTAAACAAAATGAAAATACAATCTGAGAAGCACGAAAAGCATTTGCTATACTTTTATCAGTTGCTAAAATAATTGCTGCTGCTTTTTTGAGGCTTCTTTATATCTGCCAGGTATTCGCAAAGAGATGATTTTTTTTTTCTTTGCAAAAAACCAGGCCCTTGCTGTGTTTGTTTCAAACTCTTAGCCTTCAAAATTCTGATTTATGTCCTTAAACCTGACTCAGCTGACCCAGTCTCCTGTAAACTTGAAGATGTTCTACCATTTACTTTGGTTTCCCTAAAGGTCCACGTTCATTTCTGTTGGTAAAGACGGGGTCTCGCTCTTGCTCAGGCTGGTCTCGAACTCCTGAGCTCTAACGAACCTCCCGCCTCGGCCTCCCAGAGTGCTAGGATTATAGGCGTGAGCCATCGTGCCTGGCCACCACTGCTTTTTTGATAGGAATACAGGAGGTAGTTTTGGTAAATGAAGATCATGGGTTATCTATGGCCAACACTTTCCCAAATTTAAAATTCTCCAATTCCAATTAAATTCCTTGACAAGATGGTTGAGAAATGGAAGCTATAGAATTAACAAGTAAAACCCTGATGATTACAGCACTGGAGCTCAGCCTAAATTTCAGCATGACTTACTGCTGCAAGCCAGCCAGACATCTCCCTAATAAACATGCTCCTTTATTGATGGGGTATGACTGCCTCACCTTTGTAAGGTAAATGGGCTTCTCACAGCAGTTTTATCTCTATGATATGTTATTCCCATAAAATGTCAGTTTGGTCAATAAATGTATGTTCCTGAATAAGTTTTTAACCCCGTTTCTTCATCTTTAAAATGTAGAATTTTTTTTAAATTGAGTTAAAGTTGTGAGAAGGATTAAATGAGGTAATGCATATAAAAGGCCTGGCACATAGTAAATGTGTAATGAATATTGGCCAATATTACTTTTGATTTTTATTATAATAAAACTTATACAAGCACATGGTAAATCTGCAAATAGTAAAAAATGGCACTGAATGAAAAGTGAATCTTCCTCTCACTGGGAACTCCTAAAACTATGCCCCAGCTGTTCCTTATACTATTGTTACCATATTTGGATTTTTAAAAATTATTATTATTCTGGAGTGAGGTCAGAGGATTAAAACCCTTCTGTCGGGTTTTGCTGCCTATGGTTATTTTAGGCAAGACTATTTGGTCAATGTTGCATCCGAATCTGTTATAAGAGCCATCTCTTACAAAAACACTAGTAAAATGAAGGAAAAAAGACTTGTATTTACTTTCACTTTTCTTTGCCTTCTGCTCTGGATGCACAGTGAGTGAACGAGATGCTGTTAAGTGAGGAAAGAGAGGCAGGAGATATCCATAAACCAACATTGGGCATATACTGAACGTGCAGGGCTGTTCAGTACATTAATGAGCCTAAACAAGGACAACTGGGATTCCAGCCAGGTTTGGATAAATCTGGTACTTCTGTAGAAAGAACAAGACAAATACATTTTTTGTGTGATTGATAAGGGGAGAGTCATTAGTGAGCATGTTAAACTCTCTCTCGGTCAGAACTTAAATCATGCCACATTTTGGATGGAAATGGTAGGTTTTTCAGATTGGCATTTAAAGAGTCTATGAGGTAAAAAACAAAACAGAGAAACCTCCTACTCGGGGGATTAAGAAAGTGGGGCAGAGGAATTCACATGACTTTGTCAGCATTATTTAATGATACTGAAACCAAGGTCTCCTCGCTTCCCAAGGCAACATTGCTCCATCTAATTTCAATTGGAGCAGCAATCTGTACGCATGAGGTCCAAGCCATTCTGTTTACTCAATTTCTTAATAATGACTGGCACCAACGCAAGATAGCTGTGTTTTCTATCTGCTGTGCCTTGGCTCCCATTAGATGGTAAAGGTCTTAGGGACAGACCGTGTCTTACTTTTTTTGGCTTAGCTAAAAAAAGTGTTTAGCTACCTGAACATCTAATATGTTGCTCTTGGTGCAGTGGTTATTTTATAAATATTTGATGATAACTGTGCTTACATCCAGTATCATATAAATAGTGTATGTGGAGTTTGCTTGGTCAACACGAGCAGGGATTTGTATGACCTGTAGAAATTCATTGCACAATATAACTGCCACAAAGTGAAAAGATCTCATTAAGGAATATCAATGGTCAAGGCTTCTGTTTTGATTTGAAATGTAGGAAGAGAAAGAGAGCGGTGGGGAACCCGCCGTGTGACGACGTGGCACAGCCCTTGCCCATCAGTGGCAGTTGTTGGTGTGACTCTACTGTATCGCACAGCTTAAGAAGCAAACTAAAACCTAAGGGGGCAAAATAAGGAATGATTTCTCTTAAGCCTTTCCCTCAATACTCTCTGACTCCAGCCGCTCTGCTCTAATAGAAAGTAGCAGTCCCTACTCCCTGCCCCCAATTGATGACCCCTTGTTGGTGACAAATAGTATACGTGGTGGTGACATTTATGGTTTGAGGCCTTCTTTACTACTACAAAATGGTACCTATTTTAAGATAACTGTAGCATCAATACTTAATGGAACTTGATTGTCTTTGAAAACGAGTGAGGTGTTTTACTACCTTTGTGTCGAAATGAAACATGTTTTAGAAAACACTTGTTTCACAAGGGTCAGGCCCAGTTCTCCACCAAATCTCCACCTTCGTTTACAAGGACACCCTGCAAAGTCCTCTCCTCTTTAGTCAAGGGAGTCTTGCCATTCAATCATTAGCACTTATCATGTACAAAGAAGGAAGGATAAAAGATTAAGACAAGGCTTAGTGCTGGGAAAACACGGCTGAACTTGCAGCTTATTAGCCATCAGTAATTATGCCTTAGACTCTTATCATCCATTAGCAAAGCTGTTTGGGGCAGCTGTCACTGTCTCCTTTTTTTTTTTGGTTTTTGTTGGTGGCTGTTTTTTTTCTGATTGACAGATTCTTCTGCACATTAAAGTTTGAGAACCACTGAGCTAGAAAGTCAAGTAAAGTAGACCTACAGAACTCCAAAAGCTGATCTGAAAAAGTTGACCTGTGGGTAACAAATTCTAGAAGATCTTAGCTCTCGTGGCTGGCTGGGCCTACTCTTCATACCTAACAACAACCAGAAGGAATCCAGTTGTTTAAAATGCAATCACTAGAAGACATAAAGCAAAACAGGTGACTTATAACAAGATGCCTTAAAAGCCAGGCCCTGTTGTGTCTATAAATCAAGATCACATTTATTTTTGTGAAGGGAATGGCCTGTGTTATCTGTCTGGGTTAGCAGCCCACCTAATTATAGCAACATCCACATCATTGGCCTTAGCAGATACGGTCTCCTGTGCGAGGAGATTATCTCGTGGCTGAGCAGTTTTGTGCCAACTTAAACAAAACAAAACTGACTTACCTCATTCTTCAATCATCATTAATTAAAGACACCCTTGTGCCAGAGGCAGGCAGGGCCTTTGCTTTCTTTTAAAGTTGCAAACAAGCTCTGGAATAAAGACTCTTCAGAGATGGTTTCTATTTATGAATGTATAGCATGGATGTGACTTCACAGGCATCTAAGGACAGCACCATTAAAATAGCCAAGATGGAATATGGAAGCCCACCATGTCCATGCACAATCAGCAAACTGTGCTGCTCTGCCGTCTTCCTCCTCCTCTCCCCTCTCCTTTGAACCCCTGCCGCCTACTGAATGGCAATGGCAGGGTGGGGCCGTTCTCCCAACCTCAAGGCCTACTGTGGGCGGCTACCACTTCACTGAGCAGCTCCATGCTAAGTGCTGTCCTAACACCCACAGCAATAACAGTAGTCAGCCTTTCTGTCACCCTCACCTCACACCGGCACTGAAAGTTTATGTGTATTACAATTTAATCCTCACGACAACTCCGAGTTGGTATTATTATAGTCCTATCTTACAAATGAGGCAGCTGAGCGCAGAATGGTTAAGAAACTTGCCCCAGAAGGCATCTTCTTAGCCACCACGCCAGAGTCCCTCCAGGTTCCCTGCAATCATTGCTTCGCTTCAGCTTTCAACCAACCATGAAACGTACGTATCATTAGCTCTATTTTTGCAGATTGGAGAAATTGAGGACCAAAGAGATTATAATTTCCCCAAGGCCACCTAAAGAGTAAGTAGAAGGGTCAGTACTGATCTTGACAGCAAAGCTCACATTCCTCCCTTCATATTATAGTGCTGCTGGTTAAAAAAGGGGTCCAAGGCCGGGCGCGGTGGCTCACGCCTGTAATCCTAGCTCTCTGGGAGGCCGAGGTGGGCGGATAGTTTAGAGCTCAAGAGTTCGAGACCAGCCTGAGCAAGAGCGAGACCCCATCTCTACTATAAAATAGAAAGAAATTAATTGGCCAACTAATATATATATATAAAAAAAATTAGCCGGGCATGGTGGCGCATGCCTGTAGTCCCAGCTATTGGGAGGCTGAGGCAGCAGGATTGCTTGAGCCCAGGAGTTTGAGGTTGCTGTAAGCTAGGCGGACGCCACGGCACTCACTCTAGCCTGGGCAACAAAGTGAGACTCTGTCTCAAAAAAAAAAAAAAAAAAAAAGGGGGTCCAAGACAGAGAAGGGCCCTGGTAGTTTCCAGGGGTAGTTCATTTTTATAAGCCACATCCCAAAGTGGCTCAGGTTTTAAAAAGATGTGGTTCTCTGGGCAGGGGACACTGTGACAAAACTAGAAGTCATGGGTCACTAGAGAATAGAAGTATGAAAAACAGATGGCCAATGTGTTTACCAATGCCTTTGGAGGACGTGAGGATTTGGGAAGAAAGGGGAAAGCACGGAGCCACCGTTAGCAGAGCTTGTGGAGCGTGCTGCTCTTCTGGCTGTGACGCTGCCTTTTCCAGCCAACTTTCCCCTTGCATCTGCAGGGACATTGGCTAGGCCAGGTCTCTAGCCTATGGGTGCAGGCCAAAAGCTAATGGTTTCCTTATGGGTAAATTCAGTCACTCACTGCTCCTGCCAAGCAAGCTAAAAGACCACAGACAACAGGCCTCTTGTGTTATTGTTCTCAGAAATCTGGGATGAGAGAAGCAGAATAAATTTCCAGCTAAAACAAAGCCTAACCTTAGGTACGCATATGCACGCACGCACGCACATGCCAACGGAGCCAACTGCATTTTTGATGAATGATTAGTGGGGCTTTCCAAGAATCTAGCAAAATAGCACTTGAAGGGGTTGTAGCATAGCCATAAGGTTCATAAGAGCTATTAATCTCCTTATGTCATCATTCTGCCAAAATAATTAAGAGAAGCAGAAAGGGGTTTTCCTTAGGGAGTTTCTGAAACAGAGATCTGATCACTTCATCCATCCTTAAGTTTATAAGGCCGAAACCTAAGTAGCATAATAGAGAAATATCAGTCTTATATTTATGCCACTGTGGCCCTTTCTACATTTAGGAGAGAGGACCTATATGAGGGAGAGAAGCAATCATTAACTCAATTTAATCCTTCACTTAATTTATCTGGTGTTCAGAAGGCCTGGGGAAAATATAGTTCAGAATAAAATTTTAATCGGCACTCATCAGAACAAATTGTAATGGCCTGCTGGCAAAATTTTCCAAGCACAGTTAAGTTCTGTGATGGCAGAACTGGGTCTCATCACCAGTGTGGCCCCAGTGCTTAGAAGAATGCCTGGCACGTGGCTGGTGCTCAGCAGCTCTCTAGCAAGGGGCTCTTTCCAGTTTGCCACTCTGACAATGGCGATGATGGTGTCGGCGATGCTATGTACTTGGGAAGCAGCATCCATTAATCCTCCTGACAATGCCACGTGGTAGTTAAAATTAGTGCCCGTATTTTGCAGGTGAGGGAAATGAGGGCTGGTGCTGCTCCACAGCACGCCCGGGTCACAGCAAGAGAGAGTCACAGGTGCCTGCCAGTGCTGGTGTTGGTTTGAGATGTAAACTTGAATCCTTGCCTAAGGTCAAGAGGAAGAGTCCTTCAGCTTATTTCAGCAGCATTTTGGGGACGTGTGTAGCGAGAGGGAAGTGTCTCTGTTTCACTCCGCACTCCTTTGAAGGTTGTATCTCCATAGCCCTTCCGAGACTCGCCACTGGGGATTCCAAAATGACTCTAACATTTATGTGTAAGTTCCTTTTTTTCTAGGCCCCGGGACATATTTTTCAACAGATACTCTATTACAAAATGGGAAAGAGGTTCCCAGAGAGGTTCATAAAAGCCAATTTAACTCATAATTAAAATACAGCCTGTCTGCAGTGATAAACTAGTAATTAAACCAGATGGAAAAAGGTACCATTCAGTAAGATATAATTTATAAAATTAAGTTTTGTTGCTCAAGGAAATGCAGGCTTAATGAAGAGAATTATTATTTTTTCAATCTGAAGGGGACTTCTGGATGCTTTTATAAAATCTTTTATTAGACACAGGTCACGCTGGCCTTTTAATTCCAATTTCTCTTTGCAACCTGCTTTCCTGATCTCTGAGCCTTAGACACAGGTGATATGACAGGGTACTCTCCTACTCGCCGCCGTGGCTAGGTTGATGTGGTGCATGTTTAGAACATGAGACGGAGGGGGAGAAAGGGGAAGGAGGAGGGGGCGCTCCCTCTGGGCTACACCGGGCTACACAGGTGGCTGCTGGGGACAGGGTGGCAGCAGAGCGGTGTGTGCACAGGGATTTGGAGCTGCGTCGGGAGCTGAGTGTCAGGAGCACCTGTGTGTGTGCAGTGGGCTGGTGGGACTGTGTGTCCCCATGTCTCCTTTTTTACTGTTCAATTTATCGAGCAGTGTGCTCACAGATGAAGTCTGGGTCTTCATGGAGCTTACATTTTTGTGGGGGAAAAGAGACAAAAAACAAGCAAATATATTTAAAAATATAAAATAAAATAACAGACCGTGCTAACAAGCAGAGTAAATGTAGTTAAGGCACTAAGAGGATAAATCAGAAGGGCACCAAACTGGAAGGGGAGGTCTCTTGGAGGGAGTGAGATGAAAGTCCATGTGCGCAGCATGGAGCCAGGAAGAGCTGCAACACAGGCATCTCGGGACAGGGGCTCGCAAGACCAGGGGCTTGGGAGGGAAGGAAGGAGAGAACCTGGTGTGTGCCAAGAACTGAGGGGCGGGGATGGCTGGAGCTTGGTGGTTCAGGGGGAGACAAGGATGCCATGAGTTAGAAAGGGAGGCAGAGGTGGATCCATGGCACCCTCGAGGGCCACCCTGAGGAGTTACCATTTACTCTTGGTGCAGGGGGACGCGGGGGCTTTTAAGGGAGGGCGTGGCAGAGCAGAGGGGCTTGCACAAAGAAGGCTCTGGCTGCGGAGGAGGAAGTGTTGGTGGCCAAGGGTGGCAGTGCCGTGTCCTTTTGTCCCGTGTTGCAGGCACTGCACAATCTGGCAAACAAGACTGCCCCTTGCCATCGGGCATTTCACAGCTGGAAGGACACTCAGGGAGTGTGAGTAATGTGGTTTTGAGGCTTGGATTTCACAGAGCAATGGAAAACACAAATAGGGGACTCACAGAATATTGCAAATTTCCATTTGGCTAAATCTCAGCTACTATCTCTGATCACCTTCATTTCATAGGAGAAAAGATATTTTAAAACCACAAACATAAGGACATAATCTCAGGGGGAAAACCTAAGTTTTACAGAAAACACTACACTTTCCTTACGTTTTTCACATTTTGCATTAGGACCTGTGAAAACCTCCTTAATAGATTGGATACAAATCCAAGGACTGGTACGCAGAACATTAGTATTTAGGAATCACTGATTCCACCCTCAGCTCCATCTCAGAGGTGGGAAAACATGAGCTTCAGGAGTCCTGTGGCTCAGGGTATGAGGTGAGGTCAGGGCAGAGAGCCTGGGCTTCCGTCTCCTGACTCCAGGTTAATTCTTGTTCCATTACATCATCATGCTGTATATTTCAGCTTATTTCTTCTACTTTGCCAAGTCTCAGACACTGTACAGATTCCTGTCTGGTGTGGAATACGCCTGCCATCTCCACTTCCCTGCCCATATATCTGAGGGCCTAGGTGCCTGTTAAGGAACAAGCACTCAGCAAAACAGCTCTCAGCCCCGAGCCCTGTAAAGGGAAGTCCTTTTCTTTACAAAGAAGAGTCAGAGGCGTCTCACCTGATCTTCAGGTACGCTGCGATGCCAAACACCAGCAACACCACGGCGATGACTGTCACAGTGATGGCGGCGATGCTGCCTGCCAAGGAGGAGAGGCACAGAAAAGAGGACAAAAAAGGGAGTTAAGAGACTCTGGAGTGCACAGTGCCCGCCTTCTGCCTGGCCCCATCGTTTCTGTGAAAGAGGAAAAAGTTCATTCTGCATAAAAGTCAGAGCAAGAATGAAACCCAGAATCTTAATTCTGTTACCAAAATGCTTTTTATGCCAGGTGAGGTTAGATACATTGTCAATATTTATCAAGACCTGTGGCTGGCCTAGACATCAGAGAACAGTATCCAGTAATATTTGATTGTCTTTTAGAGAATGACACCAATCTGCTGCTGCTGCTGCTGTTCACAGGGTTGGTGGATTTCAAATTTCTGGATGTCCTGTTTTCTTCTTTTATAGGCTCTGGCTCATGGGAAACTTAGGATGTTTTATTCAAGGGTCATGACAAAGTGATGTGGTTGATTTTTAAATAAACCACAACCACACGGCTGTATCAGTAGTGTCCACTTCAAAAGGGTCACCTTGCTCAGAGATACACTGATTTTAACGATGCTATCCTATCAAAACATTTTAAAAAACACCTCTTGAGGAAGTATATCCAGTTTTCATTCTCGAACAGTAAATTTGGTTTTATAGAGAATACAGTTGAGTTTAGTGTATAAAATAAGGTCAAGTCTGATACGTAACACTTCTTTGTTTATAGAAATAACCAGGTGCAATTACAAAGTAACACGAATGTTTTATTCTGCAGTTTGAAATCAGGTTCCAAAAGCAACTAATAACGGGCAGTTAAAAATACCCTTTGAGCCCGTAGCCTTGTAAGAATAACCATACTGCCTCTGAATACTACTTTGAAGCACAACACTCTTTTTGTGTGAGCTTTGGACTAACAATGTATATACTTAGTTTTATTTCACCTTAGAAATACCAAGAATCAATCAAGCTTTTGTCCCCTTATACTTAAAGAGACTTTTTGGCACTAAAGCTGGTGTTAGGGACCTCATTTATGCTTTCAGGCCACTGGGAAATTATTTACTAGTACTTTAGCAAATGAATGGCACTCTTCTTACACACACTGAAAAGAGGGTAAGAGATTTGGAGTCTGAATATATGCATTAACCGTTACTAGCTGTGTGACTATGAGCTATTAGCTCACCTGCAGAGACAGAAGAATAGGAGTGTTCTACTCACTCACACAGTTTTAAGGGGATTAAATGAGATGCCATGTGCACTAACTGTCCGAATGTCTGATTTTGGGCCAGTTTCCATCTCTTGTGTTCTAGGTCTCATAGGTGATGAATCTTCCCCACATTTTTGGAGATTTATCTTTGTAGATTACTTTTTCATATCTCCTTTTATTATTTTTCCCCCCTCTGGTATGAATGGCTTTTGTTTGTTGTTCTTTTTATTAACTCTTCCACCAACAGAATTAGAGCACAGCTAAGAAGCGAATCAGTCTACTTATTAACTCTTTAAGTTACTCCCCAAAACTTTTGGGTGAAAGAAGCCTACATCAGACATCCATGCTACCACTGGCCATAATTCATAAAACACAGTCAAAAAAGAACATTGCTAACATGGAGACTTAAGACCAGAGCTTGATGTCACTACACAGACTAACCAGATTCAACCATTTCAGAATGTGCACACTTCTGGAGGTTCTCAATCCATTTCTTTTCTCCTAGACTCCTTTTGAGACAGATTAATATAGTTATCAGTATGATCTCTTTCTCTTTTTACTAAAGACAAAACCATGGCACTGAATGCTCAAATGTGCAGATCTGGTCAGGTAGGGAAAGTTTGAGGTCAAACTTTCCACCTTATGAAAAACCTCCACTCCTAGTTTGAGAGGCTGCTCTTAGCTTCTTGGCCTCCAAACTGTGTTGGAATTAGGACAATTCAAAGTTCACTGAAGCCTCATAAAAGCTCTTTGAAGAGTTTGTGAAAGGACTGTTATAACCGCAAAGTAAGGCGATGGGGGGTATTTTAAGATTCAAAAAGATACAGTAATTGCAATTAGGAGCAGTTTAAAAACTGACCTTTTAATTTAATTTCTCTCTTTTAAAGAAGTGGAGGAAGAGGAGAATATAACCCATTTCCCCATAAGACTCTTCTTTCTTGCCTCAGAGATAGCTTAATATAGGAAATTGTAGGCTTGACCTTTCTCTAAGTTTCTTCTTTAACTCTAAGCAGTTGGTTCTCCTCCAACTATGCGATTTACTGAATTTATTTATATACCATCTCTTTCTAAAGATAAATCATGCAGTTCTCCCAGCTAAAGTGCTTTTCTTTTCTTTTCTTTTCTTTTTTCTTTTCTTTCTCTCTCTCCCTCCCACCCTCCCTTCCTTCCTTCCTTCCTTCCTTCCTTCCTTCCTTCCTTCCTTTTTTCTTTCTTTTTCTCTTTCTCTCTCTTTTTCTCTCCCTCTCCCTCCTTCCTTCCTCCCTCCCTCCCTCCCTTCCTCCCTTCCTTCCTTCCTTCCTTCCTTCCTTCCTTCCTTCCTTCCTTCCTTCCTTCATTCCTTCCTTCCTTCCTTCCTTCCTTCCCTCCTTCCCTCCTTCTTTCCTTTTTTTCTGAGACTGCAAGTGATAGACTGACCACTTCCTCTCCACGGGATGGGTGGCTGTCTAGCTCTCAGTGTAGCCCCAATCTTCAGATGGGCACCTTCAAGGCCACCCTTGCTTGTCCACAGAAGACATCAGCCTGTGTGACCAGGGCTGGAATTAGCAAGTGATTTTCCTCCTGATGGGCCTTTGAGGGCAAAGGGGCACTTCTTAGAGTTGGTACAGCCCAATATGAAGTCAAAAGGTATGAGATAAACGAGATGGTACTCGAACATTTGGAACATCCGATTATTCTGCCACCCACTGGCTCTTCTCAGCGGCTCTTCTAGCTGAGCTGAGCCAGGGAGCAAGCGTCCTCCAGAAGCAGAAGACCTTGATGAGGTCCCCAGCCTGGGCGATCTCATGTCCTGAGCTTGCTGTCACCCTGAAGGCAGCTTCTGCTTGGAAGCAGCCCATAACCTCAGCCCTGGAAAATTCCACACCTGAGTGCATTACTGTTTGAGCATAAGAGCAGGGTTAGGGGGTTGCTAATCTGCGCCAGCACTTCTTTAAAGGGTGGAAAGGCTTCATTTCCTCCTTGTGAAAACAAATGTCATTTCCCCGTCAGTTCTGTTAACACGAAACTGGAATTCCCCTTGTCCTACTCTTTCTTGTTTCAAGATGTGGCTGTGGGCAGCGGGGCTCACCCTGTGGGAAGGTGAGGGACACTTGGTGGGCATGGGGTGGCTGGCATTTCAGTTCCTTCCCATTGGGATTTGCCAGTTACAGACTGGGTGTGACTCACGCTGTAAAGTCAGAATGGGCAAGAATGAAGAGAGAACTGGAGGAAATGTACCTGTATATTTTATAAGCTAAGATACAAGAATATTCCACTGTGCTAGCACATTCCACTTTGCTAATATGTTCTGCCTAATCAGAGGGCTACTGAAGATCCATGAACCAAGCCTCCTTGAATTTTGGGGCTTCCCTGAAGTGTGGGATTTCTCAGGGTTGAGTTTTTGCCGCTTTCATTAGGGCCTAGAACAAGAATAAATGTGCTAAAGAATGACCACAGCTACCATTTGCAGGTGATGACTGGGGTGGCACTGTGCCGAGAACAGCTATCACTCCATTTAATGCTCTTTGTGACATGACTGCAATTATTCCCATTTTATAGATGAGGAAGTTAAGGCTCAGCGAGATTCAGGTTTTACAGCTGGTAAATGATTGAACTAGCATTTGAACCCAAGGCAGTTTCATCCAGATTTTTCATTTTAATCATTAATATCCTGGTTACTGCTTCCAGTCCTTTTCTCAGGTTGGCCAACTCCTACCCTTTCTTCATGATCTAACTAAATATCAACCCTTCTTAGAATCTTTCCCTGACACCCTTAAGTAAGTTACAGTATTGCTGTGTGTTCTTAGATCGTGGTGTCTGTATCTTTTCGACATTCTGCACTGTGTTTATGAGCTTACCAGGAAGATTCTAATCATATCCATCTTGCATCTCTTCCCATTTCTTTGTGCACTTTTAGCTCCAGGCATAGTCTCTGGCTCATGGTGGATACTTGACTCATTTAATGTTGAATAAATAAATATAATATTGGCAGAAAAAAATGATAACTTGATAACTGGAAGTGGTGGACCTGGCAGGGCTGCTACTCTACTCCCCTACACCCCTGAGGAAGGAGGCTGCCCTAGAGGCCTCATTTTCCCTGCTTTGACTCTGCTCTGTACCCTGTGGGGTCCTGGAATAAACCGTGGCATCATCTGAAGAGTCTCTCCTGCAGCTGCCTCTCCTGCCGCAGACATGAGCCTCTACCCATCACACGCTGTCTCTATCGCTGCTCTGGGGGCTCCGCTCACGTCCAAACCACCTCCCCTCACTGGGCCAAAAGGACCCTCCTGCCTTCCTGAGTGTAACAACATTCCCATGCCTCAGATGTTCCTCTGCAGACTCTTCTCTTGGATGGATTTTCCCCCCCTTTAAACATGAAAGGAACATTTCACCTGACCTCTTTGGCAGGAAGACTTGCCAACTGTATCCAAAATAAAAATCTTAGGATGTGATGGGACAAACCCAAACAACCTCTAAAAGAAAGAACTTTACTAGACTCTTTGAAAACGCTGTTGTTCTGAGACAGCTGGGGGCAGAGGAGGTGGTGGTGGAAAGTTCCAGGTGTGGCAAAAGTCATCTTGTTCCTATCCACAAAAGACTCCCGAACTACATTCTCCTTGAAACTTCGCCAGTCAGCTTATTTGGAAGGTGCGTGTAAGTACTTGACCAAGTTCCTGGGCATGTGTGCGCACCTCTGATCTATTTTGAGAAGAGTCTTGAACAAACCTCTTGACTGTCTTCCAATGTTCTTGCTCTTTTCTCTCCACTTCCTGGTCCAGAGGTTAGGTGAAAAGCAGAGAAGAGGAGCAGGTGGCCACTTCAGAGTGTGAGGTGGTGGCTCCTTCAGTCAAGGTCACCAACAGGAAAGGGACATTTAGTCTCAAAGGAGTTCTTTCTCTTTAGAAGTCTGCATCTGCAGATGTGCCAGAGGAGGGAAGTGGGTGGTTGGCGAGGGCCTGACTGCACCATGTCCCGAATCTCTGTTTAGTGTGCTACGCTGGTCTATCCTTACATCTAGAGTATCCGATCAAAGAAAACAATAATAATAGTAGAAATAAACCATAACAACAAAAATAATAGCAACTAGCACTTTCCTATTACCGACTCTGTGCCAAGGACTGTTCTAGGAGCTTCACTTCTTTCAACTTATTTAATCCTCATGAGAACTCCTTAAGGTAGGTACTCTCGCTATCTCCATTTTGCTAATGGGGAAACTGAGGCACAGAGACACGAAGGGCCCAAAGCCACACAACTGGTCATTGGAAGAACTGGGATGTAAGCACAAATTCCAGAGGCCATGTGCTACCTACTGAGCTCTCCTGTCACCTTGGGCTCTCACGTTAGATCCAAGTCTACCTTTAGATAACACCTACAGCTCTGGTACATCCTCTGCCTACTTTCTATCGGCTGCCTAGGAATCAGGGCCTAACTCAGGGCTGTGTGGTAGCTCAGGTCCTCTTGTAGGTACCAGTGAAGGTGGGTCATAGCTCAATAATTCAAATTAATTAGAAGGAAGACTAGTTAGAAGCAGACAACTGTCACAGAACAGCAACCTAAGAAGGCTCATGTCATTGGTTTCTAGTATGTGTTGTGGTCCAAAATAACTGCTTGGAGTGCTGCCAAATGCGGTCTGTTGCAGTATATTAAGTAACCCACAGTGTATGGTAACTGCAGTTGGCTTTGGCAGTGGTGGGGGTGTGTGTGTGGGTGTGTAGACTGTAAGAAGGGGAGACAAAGTAAAAATTGAAAACCTTAGTTCTTGGACACACACCTAGGTAGATCCTAGTTTTACCATTAGTGAAGGCCACTTTGACTTCTGGCCTTGTCTGCTTAGATTTCACTCCTATTCCCCCTGTGCTACCCCATGCCCTGATCTTGCCTCCTTCTTCTTACCCCAAACCAATCCCATGAGCTTCTCCTGAATGAGCTCTAGGGGCTCATCTTGAGCCAGGATCGTGTGGGGTGTAGAGAAGCAATAAGATAAGGCTCTGAGGTTTTACTACCCCATTGCAGAGACAAGTGTCAGGACCCCAGGACCACACAGGAGCATCAGGATTGAAGGACAAACAGGAAGATGGGTAATGGAGGTGGGTGCTGCCAAACTCTGCATTTCTGCCTTAACTGAGGGGGTGGAGCAGGTCTTGGGAAGAGGTGGGTGGGAATAAAGCTGTTATCTGAAGAATAGGCAGGGCTTGTACTGACAGCAATGAGGCTTGAGGTGAGGACCAATTGTGGGAGAGAAGACACTCAACACTTACAGGCTTGAAGGGTTTGCACTGGGCTTGAAGACGGAGCACCTTGACTCTGGTGTCCTTATCTGAAAAATGGGCTAATCCCCATCCTCTCCATTTCACAGGGACATTGGGAGGATCAAATGAGATGAAGAGTGGCTGTTGAGAGCTGTTGAGAGCTTTGTAGAGCCCAGTGCTCTCACATTATAGATTAGGAGACTGCAATCCTGCAGGACAGAGTGACTTTTCCAAGGTCACATGATTTACAGAAGTGACAAAACTAGGAACACAGGCTACATAGACAGGTGTAATGGAAATTAACAGGGATCATGAAAATGGTTGAGTACTTAGGGCTGAACCATGGAGAACTCTGAAAGCCAGGTGTGATGTCTAGGCTCGCCACTATGGGCAGCAGGGTCTATGGAAGTGTTTGGGGAAGAGGGATGCCCCTTTCTCCTGTAAGAACCTTTCCCAGTCCTTCTTTCTACTGCAAATCATGCCTGGTGATGGATACTATGCTGAGTCCTCTTTTTCTAGATGTTTGTTCTTTTATTTTGTATGGACAAAATTAGTAAATTCATTTTAGTATATAACTGATACTGATATGTGTATCTGTGGATTGTTATGCACATTATACCTACAAGATAGATGTCTTAAATATACTCTTACACCAATGGCTTTATGTGAACATGTTCTACCTATTCTCTAGACTGCAAGTCCCTTAGAGTCAGGGATATCAAATTACACTTATTTGTCTAGGCCTAAAGTCAGTAATTCATAAAATAACTCTGATCTTCTAAGGCATAGCAATTTTTAAAAAATTCATTAGTAGTTATGATACAAAAAGAAAGCTCTTTTACAAGCTATACAGCTTGCATGCAAATATGCTACAGAAGTGCTTTTAATTAACACAGCCTAAGCTTGTCTTTGTTAAATTTAGTCCTTTTCCCCACCCTCCTATCCCCAATCCTTAAATCATTAACTTACTACTTAGCATTTGTTCATACAGAGTAGCAGAGATAAACTTTATCAAAATCAGTCTGACATAATCACAACTGGAATCTTGTCCCTCATGTTTATACTCTTTCCTAAAAGCTAGTTAGTGGGCAGAATTGGGATTCAAACTTTGGGGAAGGATCCCCAATATTTATACTTTTCCACTGCACATAATCAGAAGACCTGGTTTGGAGACTGGCTTTACTTTTATCTAAAAGCATCTTACCTACCTGAAGCACACAGTTAAGAATGTACATTGAAAATATTAAACGTGGTTGAGCTAGTAAAAGATTTGCACTTGCGCAAGCCAAGTGCTGTCTCCTCTTCCTTCCTTTCTCCCTCTCCCTCTCCTGGAGCACACCCGCTGTATTTAAGGGTGCAGGAAGCACAGGTTTCAGCTAGTGCAAACCAGTCCACACACAACGGTGCGGTTCTTTGTTATAGGGGTTTTAAACTTTCTTCATTTCACTTCCTATTATGATCTTTTCCACCACAAATGAAGCCTCTTTTGCATTTGGAATTTATTTTAACTACATGTTTAGGTAGCCTGATTCCCAGCTCTCCTTTGACACCAGTAATATGAACCATTCTGGGTTTCCAAGAACAGCAAACAATGCTCCCAATCCTTATTTCCCATAGCATGGTGGCCACCTTGATGTCATAGCAAGCCAATGAGCACACAGAGCTCCTGCTCAGTGTCTGGGAGCGTTGCCTTCATTTAGTCGGCATAAGGGTGCTCCCCAGAGGAAGAGGCGTTCCCAGGGAATGAGAAACATCATGGGCCAGGATGAGGGTCTCACTGCCTAAATCATCTCTTTGAACAACGCCTGGAGGAGGCGAATAGGGTATTGCAGGGAGCATTCCACTGTCTTGCTCACCAGTTGCCCTTTATCTCCATGAAAACTGAGAGAGAAGGGTTTTTTTGTTGTTTTGTTTCCTCCTCCTCTATCTCTTTAGTATTTTGATGTGAGAATGAGGCGTGGCCATCGGTAAAATAACACTGAGGGGAAAAATAAACCAAAAAAGTTGGCATATATTGTTTTTAAAAATCACCCAGTCTGCCAGGTGAAGACTCAGATTCCTGTGGGTTCTACCACTCTTGGCAAGTAAGACCTTCCACATTGGTGTTTTCTTGGTTCAGAGGACACGAGCAAGAAGAAAGGGAGGAACTTGTAAGCACCTGAGATAGAGTCCTATTTCTATTTGCCAAGCAGCGTGCCAGTTTTTCATTTTTATCGTGGAATACGGGCGAGGAGCAGAAAGTCACAGTTTCAGGTCACCTGTCCCAGCACCTTGGCCAAGGGCAGTGACATCAATTTAATTACTGCAGTTCCAAGGACTCGTGGAATCTCCTAGAAGCCACTAGCTAAATTTAGCCCTGGCCCCCTGTCATTAATCACCAAGGCCACATAGGAACCTGCTGTTGGATACTGTATTTACCAAGTTTTAATTTCTCCCAGACTCAGGCCTTGAAGGTTTTAAAGTTAAAAAACTAGAAAGAAAAAATAATTTCCAAACTTTGATGCAATTTAAGGGAACAGTACAACTGCTGGGTCTTAACTGTCCACCCTTCAGGGCAGGTGAGGTTTAAGCTAAATCCTGAAGCTCAGTTTTTGTGTCCCCCAACTCCTCAAAGTAACTTTTCTCCCAGCTAGAAATCTCTAGTTGTTTGGACTTTTTAACTCTTTCCTTTGGATTTTACAAGTTTTCTGAAAGTGTTACTGTTTCCAGTGTGAACACAGTTATTTTTCTCCTTCACACATTTCGGATTATCCTTTTCTGTGTTGTGCTGCAGGCGAGTTCTTAAGTGGGTCTTTATTACCTAATATCCACAGTCATAATCCCTTTGGGAGTCTTAAAGTGTTTTACAAACATTCTAATTCTTCAAGTGAAAAAAATCAAAGTCTAGAAGAGTCAAAACTCAGGCTGGTTGGTATCCACACTGAGAATTAAGGACCCAACTGTAATAATAGTACCTAACGTTTATTTGGTTCTCACTACATAAGACACACTTTATGTACTTGTCTCATTTAATCCTAATAAAAATCTTATAAAATGGATACAGGACTGTAATTACCCTCATCATATAGATAAATAAACTTGCCTAAGTCTCCCATCTTGCAAATGGCACTGGTGATATCTGAACCAGGTAGACTGATGCCAAAGCACGTGTGGTTACAAACATTACTGCCTTCCCAAAGCCTGGCTTTGAAATGAATCCATGATTTTGCCACATGGAAATATGGCAAAATGTTTTTGATGGCTCACTTCCATGGACTTATTGAGACTTTATTATTTTAACATAAGTTCACCTTCACCTTTGAGCCTTTGGTCCACCCTGTGAAGGCCATGAGTCTGATGATGAAAACATGATACTGTTAAATAAAATGCTGTCTCTTCTTGGCCACTATTTTTCTTTCCTAGGACCTGAGAAACAAGGCATGCTAAGGACAATATGAATTTAGTATCTATTATATGTTCTCCTAATACAGCACTCGTGACTCAACTCTCTGGGATGGGATTTTTAGACCCGTTTCTCATAATGGTGAGGGGATGGTGTTGATTTTTCCTCACTTCCCTGCCAAGCTATTTTGTAACTAAAAAGGCATGTTCTTTTGAGTTGAAAGATTATAGTAAGAGTTCAACCTGGATATGGTATCAGGCATATTCCAAATCAGTTTTCCCAATGAGCCAACAAGCCGTAGATTCACTAGTGGTATTAGCTGTGCTTATAAACTAAATCCCACTTTCTCAGTGTAGCATTTCCATTATCACATTAGTCATTCGGGGTTGGTGAAAGCATTTGAAACAGGAAAAGAAAATTGTTCCATGGAGACAGAAACTCTTCCAGTGTCATAAAACATGATACTGAGACAATTAAAATACGTGATGTAATTGTATTGCTACTAGATGACAATCTACATGGTAAATAGGTTTTATTAGATTTTACTCCCTTGATATATATTTTTCAAAAGATATTTTAGAAATATTTCAAAACCAGATTAAGATTTAAGTAGTAAAAGTAAGCCAAAAGAGAAAAATATGAGAAATAGAGACAAGAATTCAGAATAATTTTTACTTAAAATAAAATCAGACAGTTGGAGTCTCTTATGGGAGTTTACCTGGCTTTAGCAAGCTTTGAGGTTTAGCCTAAGTTTAAAGAATTGGGCACAAAAGAGAGAAATGTGAGTGAGAGTTTATAACAGTCAATCATCTTGGCAGCCCTGAAGTTCATGGGAAAGTCAAAGATGGGAGTTGGAACGGTGGTAAAAGAGGTGTGGTGGGAATGGGTGGGCAGAGAAAGCCTGTTCATTGGTTTACAAAATATCAGAGGGGGTGTCTTTACAGGTGCAATGAGGATGTTCGATTTTTCTTCTTTCTCCCATACTGTTCACCTTGTTTCAAATTACTCATTGGTGACTATGTTTAGATATTCATTGAGTGGATGAGTCCTTGGATTAATAGAAATATGCTATGTGAACCCACACAGAATAAGACAAATTGCTATACAAAAGTGTGGTGCTATTACTTCCACTACTAAAGGCAGCATAAGAATCGCTAAACAAGAGCATCCCAAACCAGTAATCTGGAAGCACAACTGCACAGAGTGCTGCTTGGTCTGCTGGCTGAGAAAGGAGCCACGCAGCAATGCTGGGTGCTAAGTGGGGACTTGGTTGTGGTTTAGGGATCTGGACTCTGGGCCCAGCTCTGCCACTGAGCACTGTGACCTTGGGCAAGGCAACTTCAAACTTCTTGGACATCATTTCTTCACCTTTGAAATGAACAGATTGTGTCACATAATCTCAAATTATGTCACATAATCTCAAAAATTGTGTCACATAATCTCAAAGATTCTTCCACCCACCTGGGTTTATTCTCATTTAGACATTAAGGAGTGGTATTTAGAATTACTTGTGCTTGTGTCCTTTCTCCCTACTTGAGTTATACAATCTCGAAGGACAGGTCTTTTACTTCTTTGCATTAAGAAGAGTGTCCTGGTAGACACGCACCAAATATTTCTGGTTTAGTAGATCATAAAGATAAACTCTCTTTGGTCTGTGAAGTGTCCACCTGTCTGTGCTTCTCTCCCTCTAATCAACCCCATCCCTTCTTCCCCAGTCATTTGAGCATTCAGTCATTTACTCTGAGTTCCTTCTGTGTGCAATATTCCCGAGAACTACAAAGGTTCATGACCAAAATCTGCCACTAATTTTGTGCCTCTTGACCCTGCTGGATTAGAGTTGAGGAAATCAAGATACATGGTCTAAAAAACAAGACAAAATATTGAAACAGAACTATCTTGGAAACTAGGGCACTTGTAGAAAGTCATAGATGTGTCAGCTTATGGAGATTCATGTATGCCAAGCTCGGACTTTGTGCTCAGAAGTATTAATCTACCATGTCTAGAGTGTCCTGGGGGTGGGGGGAGAGTGTGAGAAGAGGGAGACCAGTCAAAACACTGAGGAAGTAGTGCACACAGGTGGTGGTGAGGGCCTGGACTGTAAACGAGAGAAGAGATGGGGCCTGCGAGCCTGTACTCTGATGGCCCCTTGTCAGAGACAGTGCTTAAGACATCTTATCTAAGTTGACGCCTACTCTGCTTTATGTAACCATGCCAGAGATGTTACCTGCATACTGGGAACCCAGGATGTGGGGTTGGGGTAGAGACAGACAGAAGCACACATCCAAGTGCAGTGTGCTAAGTGCTAATGGGGATGGGGCTGCAGAGAGGAAGTGACAGATTTCCTCCCTTTGCCTCTGCAGACTCGCTTCCCTGCACAGCCCTCCAGGAGGCTGACTGGTGCATGGGTTGCACCAGTGCGGCCCCTTGTTCTTGGCTTCTGGCCGCATATCAGAGGGCAGGGGGAGAGGGGCCAGAGTATTTATTCCTTACACTGCAAGGAGGTTAACCTTGGGACAGTTGTGTCCCTCAACCAAGAGGCACCACTCCTGTCAGGTGGTCACTCCTACAGGACTCTCTCCTTCTGGGTTCTGGTTTCTACTCCCTTCTCTTTTAGGCCTGACCCATAATAGCCATGGTATCATGACCTTTTGTGGTTTCCCTGTACCTGAGCCAGACCTTTGAAATTAGTTCCTTCATCCCAGTCTGGTGTCTCCCTTATTCTTGTTGGGATCCTCACTGATACATTGGACTTTTGAAATAAGATAGTTCCATCTGGAATATTCCCTGCTCAGTCCACACCTCTCACAGAATGACCCAGGGAAAGGGCTGCAGCTCCACTTGCCCCTTCACCTTCCAGCAGCTCTCACCTCCCCATTTCTCGACCAAGTGACCAAATGCTCCACGAAAGCCTTTTTCTGCCCAATACCCTCAAGTTTACATCAAGGTCAAATGCATGGGGCCTTAGAAAAGAATGTCAATTTCTCTCCACCATAATTTCCAAGATTGCTGAATGAAGATAAAAATAATGCTAACTTCATAGGGTTGCTGGGAGAATATAAACAAATGTGACAACCTGTAAGATCTGTCTCTCCCACGAAATATTACACATCGGTGACTATAAAGAACAAGCAGGCTCTCTCCACCTCACCCTACTTTGACTGGTTTCCAGGAAGTAAACACTACTCTAAAACATTGATGAGAAAAATAATAGCAACTGATGCATCCTGAGCATTTTCTCCCTGCCAGGAATGGTTCTAAGAGCTCATTTAATCTCTACAAGAACGGTATGTAGCAGAACATAGTTCACCCCATTTTACAGATGAGGAAAAATAAGGGCACAGAGAGATGGAATGACTTTCCCAAGGTCAGGAGCCAGAGTTGAAAACTAGAAAGCTCAACCCAAAGCCACTGTGTGTGTCAATCCCTTTGCTACATGGTGTCACTTGCTTGCATTCTCCTGCGACATCATGCAAAGACAAATCTCAGAGGTGCAGGGGGCCACCATGCGTAAGATATCGTGTGGAAATTATTAAGCGACTACAAATGAAGTTTTGCACTCTTTGGAAATCCTTGTGAATTACAGTTCAGCTTAGGTGGCACGCTCCAAACTTAAAACTTACCCCACTGTGTTCGGGCGGCTGCGTGTTTAGCGTGTCAGCGCGGCCAGGGGCCTCACGCGTCCCTCAGGTTCACTCACCTGAACTCAGCGCGTGCTGCACCTCCCGCAGGATCGCCCTGGGGAAGGCGGTGGTGGCCTCCGTGTCCGCCAGCTCGCACACCGCCTTGCCCGGCACGGTGGCGGGGGACGCCTCCCCCCGGGGCAGCGGCTCGCGCGGGCTGTGTGCCGAGGGGCTGCGGCCGGAGGGGGGCTCCTCCTCCGTCGGGGACGCGGGTGTGGCTGGAGCCCCCGTGGGCTGCGTGGCGGCCAGCGTGGAGCTGTGGGTGGTGGTGACGGAGGCAGAGGAAGCGTCGTCAGGTGGCGAGGGCGACAGGAACGCGGGCCAGGAGGCTGGAGCTGGAGGGGAGGTGGGCGCGGGAGGCTCGGCCGGGGGCTGCGACCCTGTGGGCGACGCCACGGGCGACGGCGTGGGCGACACACTGCGGTCCCCGGGGTCCCCGGGTATGACTGTCAGGCGGACTCCACCACTCGTTGAGAGGAACCCGGGAGGGGCCGCGGCTGGGTCTGTGCCCTCCCAGGCAGGAGCCGTGCCGGTGGGCTCCTCGCTTCTGGGCTCCACGGGCGTGTTGCTGGGAAGCGGCGACGTCGGGGACGTAGTCAGGGACTTCGGGGTCGCAGCCGCGGGCGCCGCCGCCGTGGTGCCCTGAGGGCCGCCGCCGGCTGAGGAGGCCGCGACCGCCGCGGGCGTCTGTGGAGAGCCGGTCCCTGCGGCGGGCGGCGGGGTGACCTTCGACGGCAGAGCTGCAGGCGAGGAGGGCGCCGAGGTGGGCGCACTCTGCACACTCCACCCTGTGGAAGAGCCGCACAAGCGCGGTTAATACGTGAAAGCTTCGTGATACGCGAAACTGAGGCGACGCTTGGCCCTGTGGCTGTTTGTATTTCTCATTTTGCACGGCGCCCTCCCCCGTGGTGAAGGTGACTTTACAATTTTTTCTTCCCACTAACTGCTCCGTCCTGCGAGTCTTGGAAAGAACCAGCCCACGACTCAGTCAGGGAAATTAGCGAGTCTGTCAGCTTGAGACCAGCCAGGACGTGGTAGGAACTGATCTTGTCCCCTGCTTGCTTCGAACCGTGTCCTCAGGGAACAGGGCCCTCAGGGGAACGGATTTATGGGCATTTGTCTGGACTCAGGGGTCAGCGCCACGACGCTGCGACATGTCCCCGCGTGTGGGGACAAGGAAGGCAGGTTGGTGAGGAGTGTGGTACACAGAAACCCGGGCTTAGGTCCTGCTCTGCCCCACAGAGGAGCTCACTGGAATGGCTGCTCTCTGTCAGAGGAGCTCACTGGATTGGCTGCTCCTTACCAGAGGAGCTCCCTGATTGGCTGCTCCCTGCTTCCGGTGTTGTCTGTTCTGTATTTAATCCCAGGGATGCAAGTGCTATGGGCCTGCCCGCTGGGATGGAGAAATATGTGAGCGTATTTTCTTCAGAGGAAAGAAAAGGGAGAGGCCCCAGCATAAAAGCTGGAAAGAGTAATCTGAGGTTTGGAAGTATTTTCTGAGACTGGAAACCAGTTGTCCCACATTCTAGCCTGAGGTCCTTATCAGCATGTCATTTTGCCAAATGTTCTCCTTCCTCACTGCCTCTGTTTACCCATTGAGTTTCTTTCATTCATTGATTCGTCATGATTTGATAAACGGTTACTCTGAGCTAGTACTTTGCTTGGGCTTAGGGTTTCACTTTCCAGGTAATAATACGTCTCTTGACTGCCCCCACACCCCTTTATCATCCCCCAACTAGCTTTTGCCCCAAAGCCCTCACGGTCTTTTCCATTTCAGTAGAGGGGGCCCATATTCGCTAAGCTGCCCAGTTAAGGACCGAGACAGCACCCTTTGTGCCTCTCTTTCCCTCACACACGTCAAATCCTTAGTGAGTCCTGATGACTCTACCCTGAAAACATGATTGCAATCCAACCACTTTCCACCACCTCCCTGGGATGTCACCTGAGCCACTACAGTCACTAGCCTAGACGACTGCAATAGTCCAAGTTGGGCTTCTGTCTCCCAGGTTTCCTCCTTTCTAGTCTGTTCTCCCATCTTCTACAGTGGTCATTCAGACCCGTGTTATTCCACTGATCAAAACCCTCCAAAAGCATTCTCTGTCTCACTTAGAACAAAACCCCAAATTGCTTCTCTCTCTCATCCCATGTTCTCATCATTCTGATGGGTCTCTACTCAAATATCACCCCCTCTCCAGAGGAGTCCAACTAAATCCTAACTAAAATCCTTGCTACTCTAGCCCCTTGGACATTTAAAAAAATATTTTTAAAATTTTTTATTGTGGTAAAATATATGTAATGCTTACCATTTTAACCACTTTTAAGTGTATAGTTAAGTGGCATTAATTATATTCATATTGCTGTGCAACCATCATTATCCACCTCCAGAATATTTTTATCTTTCCAAACTCAAACTGTGCCCATTAAACAATGAAATTCTTTTCCCTCACCCTCCCTAGCCCCTGGAAACCACCATTCTACATCCTATTGTCTCTATGACTTTGACTGTTCTAGGTAGGTATCTCATATAAGCAGAATCAGACAATATTTGTCCTTTTATGACTGGCTTATTTTACTTAACACAATGTCTTTGAGTTTCATTCATGTGACAGCATGTGTCAGAATTTTCTTTCTTTTTAAGACTGAATCATATTCCATTGTATGTATATATCACATTTTGTTTATTCATTTACCCATCCATGGATGCTTGGATTGTTTCCACCTTTTGGCTATTGTGAATAATGCTGCTATGAACATGAGTGCACACATATCTGCTTGCGTCCTTGTTTTCACTTTTTTGGGGGCATATTCCCAGAAGTGGAATTGCTGAATCATATGGTAATTCTATGTTTACATTTTTGAGGAAATGCCATTGCCTTTGCTCATTTTTGTTTTTTGCAATACTAATAGCATCTTCCTAAAATTCCATATTTATTTATTCACTTATTTTTTATCTCTCTTTTACCAGAATGGAAGCTCAATGATGGCACAGTTATCTGGTCTTATTCATTGCTGTTTCCTCTGAGTCTAGGACAGAGCTAGGTCATAGTAGGTGCTCAATAAGTATTTGGAGAAGGAAGGAAGGAGGAGTGGAAAAATGGTTTAACCTAAGAACTTTATTCAAGAATACTCTCAACATTTCTCCACTTGCTTCTACATATCACGTAGTTATTGCCCTATCCGTCATGGCTTCCTCAGGTAAAGCTGCCTACCTGGTGTTACTTGAGGGAAAAATCCTCACTTAAAGATCAGCTTTACTCTTTGTCATTCCAACACAACATATCCCTATGGCTGATGTCTTGTTAGGTCTCCGACTTTTTAACCCAGCCTACTGTGAGGAGATTTCCTTGGAGGTGGCATATAGGTAAAGGCCAACCATCATCAACAGTCAGAAGCAATAGAACATGGGCTAGATGCCAGCCAGTACAGAGGAAGGGAGAAAAGACCAAAGGAAGGCATTCGGGTTACCTCACCATGCTGGCACACAACCGACTCAGGAGCTGACGGAAAGTTGTGCTATAGAGTTTATCCTGAATTTAACATTCAGATGTTCATCAAAATAATTGGTTTTATTTTATTTAAAAGGGATTGGCAAAGACAATAAACTAAGGAGAGTTACTTTCCTAGTAAACAGGAGGACAGACCTCCCCACTTAGGCCACATAATAATCCATACTCATGGTCTTTTGGCATCTGTGAACTAGCAAAGTTTTGGGATGAATACAGATCAAGAAATCTTTGAAATATGGACAAAACAAAAGTTGGTACAAATATTAATACTGGATCTTCATATGCAACCTTTGGAGCTTACTGGTTTTGCATTCTGACAGCTCCCATGATTGACTGAAGATTATTATTATTATTATTTTTTTTAGAGATGGGATCTTGCTATGTTACCCAGGTGAGATTCAAACTCTTGGGCTCAAGTGATCCTCCAACTTCAGCCTCCCAAGGAGCTGGGACTATAGGTGTGCACCACTGCATTGGGCCTCTTTAAAGATTCTAAGGGCAAAAATGACAATGTTTAACTATTGCTCATAGCATCATATAATAGATAGGCAGATGGAGGCATAAAATGCCTCAGTCTGATAGTCAAGTCAAAAAGTCTTTGGAAACCTGAGATAAATAAGGAATAAGTCATACACAAAGGAGCACCAATTCATAAATTCATTCAAGCATTTATTGAGTAGCTTCTCCATCAACAGCTTTGCCCTCAGAAAGTTAACTATCTAGTAAGACAGAAAGGATACCCGACTTCCTGTTATAGGATGAGATAAGTGCTAGATGAAAGTAAAACCAAGTTTTAATGGGAGCCCCGAGGAAAGATTAACAAATTTTGTATGGGGACCATGGAATGTAAAAACGCACAACTGTCGTTTTCAAATGACATTTACAAAAGTCAGAGAAGAGATGGCATTTGAGTTGGTTCTGAAAAGAATAAGAACCCACAAGATGCCACTTAAGATATATGATGTTCAGGGTGACACCTGCATTTTCATTTCCAGGGGAGCTAAAAGCTGTACCATGGAAGTCATTACAGTGCTGAAAGTGACATTATCTAGGAATTGATTTTATTGCTGGAGACATCCATCTTCTTGTTTAGTTCTTACTAATGTACTTTTAAAACTCCTATAATACCTGCTTCCAAAGAGGACTGGAGGTCGTCATTCATTTCCCATCGCTATCTACTGAGTACTTATTTAAAGAACTTTACAGTCCAGTTCAAGCAATTTCTACTACTAACAAACTAACAGTGCATGAAATTGTGTGACACCCTTGCTTATCTTCACTTGAGCAAGGCATTAAAGCCTCTTTTTTGCCCTATTTGATGGTACATTCCATATTGCCCTGACTCATGGTGGGTCTTTTTTTTAGCACAAAGATAGCCAAGGCTGAGGTGTCCTGACTCTCCTAGAGAATGCTTGCTGTGTTAGTCTACCTGGGCTGTCGTAACTAAATGCCATAGACTGGGTGGCTTAAACAACAGAAATATATTTCTCTTAGTTTTGGAGGCTGGAAAATCCAAGATCAAGGTGCTGGCTGATTCAGTTTCTGGTGAGGGCCTTCTTCCTGGCTTGCAGATGGTCACTTTCTAGCTGGATCCTCAAGTGGCCTTTCCTCAGATGGCATGTGAGTGAAGATAGTGAGCTCTCTGTGTTTCTTCTTATAAGGGCACAAATCCCATCACAAGGGCCCCACTCTCATGACCTCATCTAATCCTCATTATTAATATATCCTAATGCCCCATCCCCAAATACCATCACAGTGGGCGCTAGGACTTCAACATTCAGAATCACTGAGATAATCTGAGAAAACATGGGTTCTGCTTTCTCATAGGTAGGACTTGTGTTTTCCCAGGAATACCAAACTGGTAAGAATGTATATACTTCCTTGGGATTTCAAGGAAATTCTAGAGCTAGAGAGGACCTAAGTGATGAGTGAGTACAACTCCTCATTTGATGAATGAGGGGACAGGCACAGGAGGGGAAGTGACGCAACTCACTGCACATGTCTAAGAGGAAGAATTGGATAGTGTCTGCCTGGAAAGAATATGCAGGGACAGAGTCACACCAGAGTTCCCACCGTCTGGCCCCCACTGACACACAGTGCCCAACCTCAGAACAGCTAGCAGGACTTTAGCAATCACCATGACAGAGCAAGCAAGGGGAGCCTACCTGAGACTGGGCAGCTGGATAACTTTAAAAAAATGTAGCACCCTACACGCCTTCCCACCCAAGGGAGAATCAGTTTCCTTTGAAAAAAAATTAAGAGTTAATATTTCCTTGAGAAACTAGGATGAAGAAATTGACTGCATTAACTTCTCAGAGGTGAATGAGCATTGTCTCAAAACACAGTGACGTTCCAGGTACGGTGAGTCCCCTGGGCAGTGACACACCATAGTCACAAGATGCCGCAGGGAAGAGAATCTCTTCCACGTACCCCGTGTGAGGTCGACGGGCACCATCGCCAACGTCATCTGAAATTCCTCCTGGCAAGTTTACAAACGGCAGTCCTTCCTGAAGTTTGGTCGGGTCCAAGCTTTTCTGTTGCAAGAATAGCTGACAGATTGTTGCTCTGAAGACCAGCAGATTCTTAGTTGGACAGAAAATTTAAATTTGTTGGCACATGTGTTGTCCTTTATTGGGGTAAAGGACCAGTATTACAGTTTACATGTCTCTGATATTTGAAAGAGCTTGTTTTGGGCTTGATCCCCGGTTTCTGGCCTTGCTAGGAAGAGGGATGTGGGCTGATGGTTGGGAAGGCTGGTGAGTTCTCCCGGCGCTGAGAGGTGTTCCCAGGCATCGCAGGGCAGTCTCCCTCTGTGCCTCCTGGCCTGACTGGGCAGCGGGAATATACAGGTCGGCGGGTGCCCTGAGCCCTGTTCCCTTTCTCTGGACTCCATGAGCAGCAACCTGGGCCACTGCCAGAGCCCCAGGCAGCCTGATTACCTGTGTCGCTCACCTATTTTTTTTTTCCTCCCAGCCATGTCCTTCCCTGCTCTCGGCCTGTCAAGCACCTGAGAAAACATGTGACAAAGCTTCGGCAAAGCTGGCGAAACCTGATCAAAATGCAGTCAAGCCCTCTCGTGCCGCTGCCAAGTCACCTGTGGTCTCCTGGCAGAGGCCCTGTGGCTGCTGAAGTCTGCGTGGCACGTGATTGCTAAGTTACTCTGATAGCTGCCACGGGGAGTTTCCGAAAAACCCAGTGGGGCCTTTTGTTGTATGTATCGGTACGAGTACTGAACACTTTGCATGCATCATCTCAGTTTGTGGTAACAGGACCTCTCTGAGGTTACCACTGTTGGCACTCTGATTTCAAAAATGATGAAACAGAGGCTCAGAGAAGTCCAGTGATTTCCCTGAGGTCTCACAGCTAGTACCTGGTACAGCAGAGGCTTGAATCCGAAACTGCCTGGGTTTTAACCACTCACTACGTTTCAACAGCTCTATGGTAGCAAACTGGGAAGTGCAAGAGCGTTTTGGAAGTCTGGGCACCATGGTTGTAAGATACTCAATCCCCAGTTTGCTTCTATCTCCCCTAATAAATTCTCTAGCGTGGGCCACTAGCCTAATCTTAGAAAAGTTACCCGACTGTAGAAACCCTTCCCTTTTCCTTTAACCCTAACGTCCTTGGGAGAAATCCTGGACTCCTTGGCCCGGCGCACGGCACCTGTTGTGGTCTCCCCAGTTCACCCTCAGGAGCCCGGCAGTCTTGTCAATCTGAAATGTCTTGTGTTCCTGAAACAGCCCCTGCCTTTGGACCTGCTTTCCTTCCGGCCCCAACTGCTTTCTCTGTGACTCCCCTCTCGCCGTCCCAATTCTGAGAAACCGAGAGCCTGGCCTTCCCCAGGAAATACTCTCCAACCTGACGGAGCTTTTCTCCTGTGCGGCCACAGCGCTTCCCGCAGGCTCCGACTCCAGCACGCGTTATCCTGGCCGCGTTTCTCTCCGTGCTGCCTCCCGTCATGCTGGGAGAGCTGACCATAAACACTGCACTTGTCCTTCCTGTCTTGTGCCTGGCACAGAGAAAGTGCTCCAGAACATTCATTGAGTAACAACATGGACTTTTTACTCTTTGAAAAACAGAAATGTTCTCCGGCTCATACGCTGGGTCATGATAGCGGAAATGCAACCTCCCTTTGATTTGTCTGTATGTTCCATGAACATGACCAGTCAATGTGAAACTTTGGATGGGTCTCTAAACAGACTTGTCACTTTTGTTTGCTTGTTTTTCCTTTGGAGACTGCAAGGATTTCTTCCCTCCATGCACGGCACAGACCAGAGTCAGCAGCCCTCGAAATGCCGACCCCCTATCGGTGGGCCCCAACACAGGGTGGTTTTAACACCCTCACATTGAATTTACTGAACTTCAGCTAGTGTTTAAGAGAATGAGAGAAAGAGAATCTTAAAATGATATATATATTTTTATTTTTTTGAGACAGAGTCTCACTCTGTTGCCCAGGCTAGAGTGCCGTGGCGTCAGCCTAGCTCACAGCAACCTCAAAGTCCTGGGCTCAAGCGATCCTCCTGCCTCAGCCTCCCGAGTAGCTGGGACTACAGGCATGCGCCACCATACTTTTTAATATCCAAGCTAGGGTTCAGTGTTCTTTAGGTTGAGTGGAGCCACTGTTTGGGACCCACACACCTACAAAAGTTCCCCATGTTCTCTTTGGTTGGGGCCGCTAAGGGCACCGAGTACTCCAGAAGGCTCATCTAACATCTGCAAACCATCACTAATCAGAGTGCGGTCCCACCATATGGCATTTGAAAGCCATCCTGTGTCAAGCCAGAATGTGAATGGCCCCAACGCCATCAAACTGTGTCTGAGAAGATACCTGTTTGAAGTAGACTAGCCATATTCTCCTGAGTATTTAGTTTATGAAGATGAGATCTAATTCAGTCCAAAAGGAGGAGAGAGCTTCTATTTTCTAGCTACCGAATCAGAACCTGTAGACCTGGTATATGACTCGATTTCTCCATCACTAGCATCCGTGCTAGTGATGTCACTGTGCTCCCTGCAGCTGCCGTGAATGCTGATGAGAGAATGACATTTGTGAGGAGTGTTGCACTTCCTGGGGGAAAAATATACCATTTTCCCCCTTTTTCTCAGAAGCAACATCTGTCTTTGTCAGTCAAACGCCCCTCAAAACTCCCTGCCTCTAGTTTGGGAGGGACCCCTTCTCCCAGGAGATGCTGTACTGAGCAAGGACCCCAAAAGGTGCCTGAAATTCCCAAGGGCCCATCTTGGGCTTCCTTAGGGTGGGGCAGTGCAGAAAGAGGCCAATGCAGGAGGGCAAGGAGCTTCTCTTCCATCCCTGCGTGGTTGGAGACAGATGTAGGCACAGGCTGTGGGAAGGGAGGAGGCCTCATGCAGTTAGCCAGGGATTTTTGGAAGAACGACGTCAGGTTCTCCAGTACGCACCTTCCACAGGCCGAGTGCCAACATTTGTGGGGTTCAGGGTGAAAGTACATACAAAGGCCCACAAAGAGAATGTCTCAATATGTAAATTATAAATTAAGATGTGCCCACGGCCCTTTCTGAGCTCAACCCCGGGCCCTGGACCCACTCCCAGGGGATCCTTTAGGGATTCCAGGCTAATGGGACCAGGGATCAGCAGATCAGCACTGGAGCCCAGGATGGAGACTGAGCAAGGCAACTTTGGCAGGCAGTCTCCCTTTGCCATGTCTCACTCTTCTTGCAGGATTTTCAGACATTTCCAACCAGAGGGGAGAGAAGGAACACAGGGAGTACTTCGGGTGATTTGCGGACGACCAGCTTCGAACAAGGGCAGCTGTTCTGTTCTGGCTCCCTAGAGCTGATGCTGGATTCCTTCCTCCCCCCACACTCACTTCTGTGCCTGCCGGACACACCCTGTGGCCGGGGCTGTGAAGGTCTACACACTGAGCATGATGAAGTGAGAGAGAGAAAGGGCCTTTCTCCTTGATTGTTCTGCTGATCTTCCAAACCAGGCCTGGGATGCCTGTGGCTTCCTGTTGGGTAAACGACACACACATTGTGGATTAGGGCTCAGTTGGTCAGGTCCTCCATTACTCGAAAGATAAATGACAGACCGCGTAAACAGCTCATCACAATGCCTGACGCAGAGTAAGAGCTCGAAAAATATTATTTTGTTGACCTATGTCTAGTTGGAACCTGGGCCCCAAAGCCCGTACCTGCTTTAATCTGAGAACGATTCTCCTAAGGCGCTCTTCAGGCACTCAGAGGACAGGATGACTGACCCGGCACCTGCTGTGACCCTCGGGGAGGGCACTTCCCACACCCTTCGCCACAGCGAGAGGAACTGGGCCTGCCGGCGCCCAGAGGAGCTCTCTGCACTGGGGTCACACACCCACAGGACACATCGGAAAGGGAAGGAGAGAAAGACAAAAACCCAGCTAAACGCGGTTTGTATTTTTCCACCTTATTAAAAAAATCCAGAAACTTCCGGGGGACCTTCCATCTGACATGCATCAGGCTGAGTGGCCCCAGTAGGCGAGAGCAGCAGAGGAAACTGCACGGAGGACAACCAGCGACGCTCACCTCGTTATTTTCAGACGCGCAGGCCTGCCGTAATCAGCGCTGCGAGGTAAGGCCAGAGCACACCCACCGGAACGGCGTCCCGCTATTATTTTTAAATTGTGTGAATTGCTTAGGTTACTTTTTACATATTCCATTAGGCTTTTGTTTGTGTAGGTCCAGTGCAACAACTACGTACGGAAGCCTGCTGTGACCAGGGCTCCCAGGTGTCTAAATGAAGTGGGGGAAGGCACATTGGAAGAGAGATACATTCGTTTATATTTAATGAAGCCTTTTCATTGATTGCTGCGATTTGGCTCTATTTTTCTCTACTATATGTTTTTCTTTTTTGTGAGACAGAGTCTTACTCTGTTGCCCAGGCTAGAGTGAGTTCCGTGGCATCAGCCTCGCTCACAGCAACCTCAAACTCCTGGGCTCAAGTGATCCTCCTGCCTCAGCCTCCCGAGTGGCTGGGACTACAGGCATGCACCACCATGCCTGGCTAATTTTTTCTATATTTTTAGTTGGCCAATTAATTTCTTTCTATTTTTAGTAGAGATGGGGTCTCGCCCTTGCTCAGGCTGGTTTCAAACTCCTGACCTTGAACCATCCTCCCGCCTCGGCCTCTCAGAATGCTAGGATTATAGGCATGAGCCACCGTGCCTGGACTATTTTTCTCTCCTATATGTTAATGTCTTCTGCACCTGACCTCTCCAAAGAAAGGCCTTCTGCTGTTGGAACAGTCATGTTTCATCTTCTGCTACCTTTTCTCTCCGCAGATCATCTGTTTTGTTAAGTATGCTGGAAGGAAGGGATCGGCAAGCAAACATGTAACTCACCAATGCAAGATTTTCATTAATTATGATTTCTGCCCTTCCCCTCTCTTTCTGTCTCTTAAACTGTCTTCTAAACTGCAGGTTTTAAAACTCACAGAGTCGGGATGTAGTTCCTAGAGCCTGAAGATCACTGTCCTCTGTAGACATCCAAACAAAAATGAAGCTTATGGCTCACTCGCGTGTTCGAGGCTGGAAGTGCTGAGGCTGAACTTGAAGATCTGAAGTCTCCCTGTGGCTTTGCGGGTCTCCAGGTCTTAGATCTTTGGATAAACTGCTTTTCCTCTTGGAGAGCCAGCTCCTCTGATTCTTAACCCTCTTTCCCGTCAGGGCCTCTCAGCGCGGTACTTGGCATCTCTGCTGAGAGGGGTCATTTCCAAAGCTGGGATGGGGCGGAGGAAGTGGATGCAACCGTGCTGTGTAGCAGGGCCCCGCCCGTCACCGGGGACCCCGGGAAAGGACTGTGCGTTTTACTTTCTCATGGAATGTGTTCCGAGTCCTGCTGTGTTGTCAAAGACAGGCAGGCAATCCCAGGGCAGTGGGAACCTTGCACCCGTTCTTTCCCTGAACGAGGAAGGAGGCTGGGGGATGGGAACTCAGTCCGGGGGGTCACCGCAGCGCTTCCAGCGCACACAGACACTGATGGCATAACGCTGAGGTGGGACAAGCATTACTTCCGGTCTCGGTGTCACTATGGTAACCTATTAATTTTGTAGGATTGAATCTTTCTGCAAAGATGTGCCTCCTAATGAACTAAATCAGTTGAAATCAACATGGAGAGCCATGCTTTATGTAGGAGATGCTGTGGATCATGAACTTTAATCAAACACTTTAAAAGACAAGGGGAACTGGCTAGTTGAAGAAACTCCACAGCAGATCCTCATTTCATGTGATTAATTACCTTTCCGATTTGTCTCTTGTGTAAAGAAGCTTTTGGATTTTTAATTTGCCTAAAAAATCTGGACCGTCTTATGCTTTTGTTACCTAACACAGCGTTCACCACTTCGGAAAGAGGAAGCTTGTTCTCCTTACTCGCAGAGTTTGCATCTCTGCTGAAAATAATATAAATCACTACTTGGATACACACAGCCACACAAACACCATCTTCGGCATTTCATTTGCTAACCAGCCTCGACTGCTGCTCCCTCAGTGGTGCTCAGTGCCTGCAGCGCGGCCACTCTGCTAAAGAAAGCGTCTGCGTGCCGACCGGGGAGGTGTCACTGGCGCTGTTACTGGGACTCAGCATATTCTGATGAGCATCTCTGGGAACTCTTAAAATGCTACTCTGCAGCCCTGCTGACAGATGCTACTAAACACATCAGTCTGGAAGGACAGAGTCTGGCGACAGGAGCTAACGTGGGCGAATTGCGGAAGCTGTATAAAAATCGGCTCTGTTGGTAATGCAACTCAGAGAATAACACTGCTTTTGGTATACCTATCTAGAATACATTTATGAAAGTGTCACTGCTTAGGAAAAATATTCAAAGTATACCTCCACCCATTTTAAACCTTATAAACCACTTCTTTAATATATTCCTATGTCCCTCTGGCAATGTTGGGATTATACGGTGACACCTGGGACGTGCACATGCTTGATTCGAGGCAGAGTAAGCTCTACCATGTGACTTTATTACAAAGGTGAGCCCCAGGTCTTCTATGCAGTCTTGGATTCTCTCTAACATTCTAGTCCCGTATGTCCTAATGCCTTTTGAGCTTTACACTCCAAGTCAGTGAGTCTAACATCTGATTTATCTTTCCTCATCAAACCAGCTCCTCGGGCTTCCCTGATTTCTGCCGTCACCCCCAACCCCTTATCCAAGTTCTAATCTAAAATCACACAGCTAGCAAGAGGCAAAGCTGGGCTTTGGGCTTTGATAGGTCTGGCTATTCCAGTAATCCCTCAGGTTCGTTTTGAAGGAGGATTCTATTCCTATAGACATGGGATCTACTAAGGGAAGTACTTTGTTTGCAGTGGGGTGAAATATTATCCTACACACACACACACACACACACACCCTTCTAAGTGAGCTGCAGAGTAAAAGAAGCTTTCCTACCCAGCAAACATACAAATTCCTCATATAGCTACACAGTGAAAATGGGTGGGATGGGTGGGTCATTCTTTAGGCCGTAGGATAGATGCTCACATGTCCTTTGGCAGGGACTACCTGACAGCCGGATCACTGATGTACCTTCTCTCTAGCTCAGAGGCTGCTTTTAACATGACAAATTCACATCTCACCCTAAGAGCACTTAGCAACTGTTAGGTCTCTGCGGCTGAAGCACAAGCACTTTGGCTTGGTACGGCCATGGAGCCATGATTGCACTCACAAGTCTTCAGCCCCCAAAATCTACCTTTTACTAAATCCTTATCAAATAATGATGTATAGAAAAGCCAGAACTGTTCTTTGAAAGACCAGAAGTAGCATTTCTATTTGCTGTGCAATTGACTCAAAAGCATCTCAGCTTTGGCTCCTCTCTCTGAAACCCACCGTCTAAACGAGCAACAGCACCATATAAAACTACAAGCAAACTTTCTGAAAGAGGCAGAGAAAATGAATTCTCCTTTCTACATATAATTGTACACACAACCTAGAAAGGAGTATGTCTGATAATAATTTTGATTTGTTTCACTATAATAAAACAACAGTTAGTCTAGGTAAAAAAAGAAAAACAAAAAACTACCAAACACAGGAAGGAAAGCAAAATTCTCTCAAAGTGGTAAAATCTCCAGGAATTAGGAAGCCTGAATCCCCAGCCTCATTCTCAAATGATCCCAGATCCCACCTTCCAGCCGCACACAGTGCATGTCTTCTTGGATGACGTTTTGTCACCCGATTCAATAGGGCAAGCTCCACTAAGCAACTCCCTGCCACTGACCTCCAAAACAATTGTCCTAACTGCTCCCTGATTCTGCCAGTAGAACTAGTCAGGTTGAATGCATTTGAAAAAAGTTTTCTTTCTCACTTTTGTTTTCTATATTGTGTCAAACTCAATCTGGCTTATTTTTCAATTAAAAAAAATTATTTAGAGCCAACCAGGTGCTAGGTTTCATACTGAGTGCTGGGAATAAAAGAATGAACCGAGGCACTGCTCCGAGTAGAGTGAGCCGCGAGGAAGCACGCGGCTGGAGCGAGAACAGTCAGCGAGGGCGCAAGGGACTACTGTGCAAGCCCCGGAGGGAGGGTTCAGGCAGTGGGCTCAGGGAGTTAGTGCAGGCTTCCTGCAGGAAGTGCCCGCTCAGACCAATGTGGGGCTGAGTTGGAGTCAGTCTGGGAAGGGCAGTGGGGTGGACGGAAGAGAGAACAGCATTTCCGATTCAAAGAGCATGTCCCAAATCCCAGACATGAGGGAGTATCCAGCCTTACGTCTGGAATCCGGAATGCAAAATGAAGAGGGGTGAGAGACAGGGCTGAAGACATCACCCAAGACCAGATCATGCAGTGCCTTAGGAGACACAGATGGGCTTTGGACTTTATTCCAGTGATTTAGCACCGAGGGGTGACGTGGTCAGCTTGTGTGGAGTGAGCGGGGGATCCCTTGGTGGGGGTGGACGACGGGCTGGAGGAGGGCAGTCTGGAGACACAGCGAGCGGCCAGGGAAGACACTCCCTGGACCGACAGAGTGGCCATGGATAGAAGCGAATGCACTCAGGATCTCTCTTGAACCTGGCTCCTTCTATAACAGCACTCTGAGTGCCTGTCGTAGGACCCGTGCAGGGAGAATGAATTTGTGGGGGGCTGCAGAGCACACAGGGAACTCGAGCCAGACTGCCCTGCCCAAACCCTGACTCTGCCCCTCATTAAGCTCTCTCTTGGTGCCTCAGTTTCTCAACTGTACAATGGAGATAATAATATGAACAGTGCACATTCCAGAGTAAATACATAGTAAATGGACAGTTGATAAATGCAAACACCTAGGACAGTGCCAGGCACATAAGAAACGCTCAATAAATGGTGATCATTATTACTAAATGTACTTGGATGGTACTGTCATTTCCTTCATTCACAATCTCGTCACATTTTATTCCATCTACCCCATGATGGCATCTTAAATAGCCTTCCCACCTTATCTTTCCTCTGTCTAATTCTACTGTGCACATGACTTCTAGATTAATCTTCAAGACGGCTTTCAGATCATATAAGCTTCCCGATTAAGTCCAAAATCCTTAATCTAACATTTGAAACACTTCCTTAACTTGGTCATATTTACTCTTCTCTAAGCTTATTTTACTTCCCCTCACCTGGTATATCAGTTAGATATTGCTGCATAACAAATGACTCCAAATCTCAGTAGCTTAAAACAGCATTTATTGTTTCAGAGTTTCTGTGGGTCAGGAATTTGGGTGCAGTTTAGCTGGGTCCTCTCTCGGGGACCCCCACCACCAGTGGACAAGGAAATGATGGAGTGCACAAGTCAGCAAGGCAGAGCTCAGGACCCCAGAGAAGGAGACTTAAGAACTTGACCAGCCCATCTGCTTCATTTTCAGATAAGCAAACTCAGTCCAGAAACATGACTGTATTTCATCAAACCTAAAAAGTACCAATTATCAGACATACATGGTTATTTTATGTGCCATCAGGACACACACAAAATGCTGCTAATAAACTACAATATGCCAAATGAAACCGCATCTCGGTTTCAGAGATGGTATTATAAAAGTAAAAACAAAAGAAAAAAAAGAATGGAAAAAAGGGTGTCTTAGAAAAGAATGCCTTGAGGAGAGGTAGTTGAGCAACTTGCCCCCAAATGCTCAGTTCTCAGTCTTTAGGTCTCTTTTTGTTCCCCACAATACCATGTGGCTTTATTTCACAGACAGGAAACCCAAAATCCAGAGGTTGGGTGACTTCCTCAAAGTCACCGAGCTAATAAGGAACTAAGCCAGGACTCCGATGAGGCCCCTTCCTCCCTTGTGCTGGCTTCCAAACTCTCTGCTGCCTCTCACTCTAAGATATTTATCTCTGGTTCTGGAAAATAGAACTGAATTAGTTTGCAGGACATTTGCCTCCTGATTAGGTTTTGCTTATAATAACATAAAAATTAAATTGCTGCCCTGAACACATGCAGGGTGGAAACAGCCTGGGTAGACATTTGCCAACGGGGAAGACAGACAGAGTCTCCAGATTTGAAACATGCTCAGCAAAATCTGTAAAGTAGGTGATCCCTGTGCCAGGCAACTGCATAGCTGTTCATCACCGTTAGATCTGATGTTTTACTCCATCTAGACTTACTGGAATGTGGGAGGGGGTGAGAATAATTTTATTTTCCCACCGAGGGAAAACCCTTCCCTCTGCCAGGCAGCTGGGGCACTGAAATTCCTGTATCATGGCTTAAAGGGTGGAAGTTTGCCAGGCCTGAAATTACGAGCCTGGTGGCTGCCATGTGAACTCTCCAGCTGCATGAGGTCCTGAAGCCCCTCACATGTGAGAGAAAGGACAGGGCCACCTAAGAGGACAGCTCTTTCTGCAAGGCCTCCTCTGGCCAGCCTGGCATCAAGGCACACATTGGGCTTGGAGGAGAATAATCTGAAATGTCTCATCTGCTTGGTGGCCTAGGAACCCGCAGATACTGTGTACCTCCCGTCCATATACTGTCACCTCTGAGTTTAGCTTAGGGAGGTAGATCCTCCAATTCTTCACGTGGAGACAAGCGTCTTTTAACTCAGGGTGTTCCAACCTGTGCACTGGGACTGGATGCCATGGCAGTGGAGATATTGGCCTCCCGACCCCAGGCTGGATTTTCTGAATCTACCAGTGACTTAGAAAATAACAAAAGCTTGCATCCAGACCCACCCGGCCCCTGTTGGGAGGCCTGGGAGCTCAGCCCACAGATCTCGAGATGGGAGTGCAGTGCACCATCAATTTCCACAATCCGAAAAACAGTGAAAGACTAACCCCCACCTCACACCCCCTGCCACCTCCCACTGCTCCCTGCCACTTGATTGCTGCTGCCGGCTGGCTGTTAGCAAGGTGTGAAGAGCACCCAAAAGGGAAGGAGCTGCCGAGTGGCCCATCCTGGGAGAGGGACAAAGGTGTCCGTCCGCCTTCTCATGAGGTGTTGGGTTCCATCACACGAAAGCTCAGCCTTTCAACCTTTCTTTTCCTTTCCTTTCCTGCCCAGAGAAGGAAACAGTCTCAGAGCTAGCTATGCCTCCAGACCAGGTGCTCGGGAAGATTCGTCATTCCTCTGGTGACACTGGCTGTTTTTGCACCAAGATGGGCACTTCAGCTCTGAAGACGAAACGTGAGACTGCACCATCCTCTGGCTGCAGAGGACCACTGCATGCATCTGGAAGGCGGGACCGTGCCGGCACCAGAGGTGATGGGCTGGCGACTGCACTCAGATTTGACATTGTTGTCTGCAACGTGGACGGTGCAACGTTCTGGGTGCTGCGCTGCATCCCTGGCATTTAAGTCCCTTCTTACATGTTGAGTAGGAGTTCTCTGGGTGCCTGCAAACCCCCTTTAAATGACACAGCCAGGAAGAGACCTGGGACCTGCCCCCCCAACACAGCCACAGGGGCTGGTGAGCTTGGCTCCCTCTGGGTTCTCCTGGAAGTGGCGGGGGGAAGCGAGGGGTGCCAGCTGCTCTTCCCCACCCTCCCCTCATCATCAGGGGAAGCCCTAGGAACACGCCACGATGCACCTCACAGCACTCACTGGCGAGGAGAGGCTGAAGCCAAACACAGTTACTGCATGTCTGCTTTAGTCCAGTCCAGGTCTCTGTCGGGAAGGTTGTTGCTGGTTTTGAACATGAACCACCTTGGCAAACCAGCCCATAATCTGCTAATTGTCTTTCAAAGCATTTCTTAAATATGGGAAATCACCACTCCTCTCAGAATGACTAGATACCAAAAATCCAGTAGATTTACCTGTATTTCCAGGATTCAATTTTGACACCTCCCCAAACTCAAGCTCGTTTTAATCCTGTCCAGAGAAGTGACATCACGTATTTTTTGCTACCTTTGAGTAATAAGGAAACAGAAGTAAATGATCAAAAGGGAAAGTTCTTTCTTTTGTTCTGAATGAATGAATAAAAATAACAAAGAAAGAAAAAAACGAAAGAAGGAAAGAATGTTGTCAGAAGAAAGCACAATAAACAACTAAGACCAAACTGCCTTTTCTCTGGGGTCAACAAGATTATGTCAGGGGGATTTGAGATTGGTTTCAAAATTAATGACTATTTCAGTTAATTTAAGTGCCAGGATTATTTTCCTACCTCTTTTTTCTTCTGTGTGCACTGACGAATAATCAGGGTGTGACATGTAAAACTTTCAAATCTCATTTGAAGTTGGGATGGCATAGAATTCAGGAGTGCTAACGTCTTATCATAGAATACAGTAGTCACCTAAATAGAAAGGCTTAAAACCTGAATAAATCAACCTTCTTATTTCCTGACCTATACAAATTTAATTCTGCAGACCTGATGTTTTAGTAATCTGATTTTCAAATGATACAATGTTCTTTTCTCTTAATTTTATCTTGAGACAAATGCTCTAATTTTATTTGTAGCAGTCGGGGGAAAGTAAAGTTCAGTGTCTAATTTCTCTGATATATTTAGAGCTCTTTTCCTCTGCTTTTCAGGAGACAAAATAGAGAAAACAGAAATGGGATCAAATGCTATAAATAAATTATGGTTGGCTTGTCCTTAAATATCATAAGCTTCTGAAAAGAAATGAAGTCAGAGACATATATTAATTTTATGGTGGAAGCTGGCTAAAAGATGGTGTTAAAATTAAAGAGTTTCGAAAGAGGGAAAATGAAACGGGGGTGACCGGCAAACACTTCCAAAATAATGAAACACCTATATTTTTTTTGCCAGGGTCTTTCAAGACTGCAGAATTCTGTGTTTGCTGTGTTATCCACTGTGCTCTGGTGGGATGCTTTAGTAACCCACCAGGGCACTGGGGAATTGACAGCTAGTCTACCCATGTACTGCTTGTTAACAATGCCCAATATTTTAGCCACTGTTTCACGTTCTCCATATATTAAAATATCCCTAAGGAAAAACCACAAGAGAAATAACAGCAGAACAAGAGGACCTTACAGGTAGACATGTATTTGGTTGGGTTTTATGACCTTCTTTCATGTCCCTTCAGAATTTATTTATGGACTTGGGAGAGTCAGAATGTCTTAGTCTATGAAATTTGTTTTTTGGAACTGAAACCAGAAATAATAATAATAAAAAATCCAGCTTTCAACTTAAGTTTTTACCAGCTTAGCCCATGTGCCAACATCAGCCCCTGCTGGCCTCCACCTTGGTTCTCCCCACGGCACAGTCTCTCTGTCTGCAGACAGACAGAGCTCCAAAGCGTCTCCAGAGCCAAAGCCAGGTGGAGAAATGGGGCTATTGTGCGGATAATTTTAGGTCAGAACACGGGCCAAAAAACCAAAACTGGTTCTGTTTGAAATTGCCTGGCTGACCTCATTTTGTCACTTGACTTTACATGCAGAGACGCTGATCCAGGAATTGCCCCGATGACAAAAAACCATGACGCTCTGCGCTGAGAGCAATGCAAAGTGGAAGACTGAGCTTATCGATTTTTGCAAAGCCCTCCACATTTGGATATGTTAATGTGAATGAATATGCTGGACTTGCAAAGGGGAAAATACAGTCCTTTGGTAGTTTGTCTTCATACCTGATCTGGCAGACTGATGGAATTCATGGTTGCACTGTATGTATCAGGTATTGAGTATAATGTCCCTCGTCTGAGTTTTTCTTATGATTAGATGGGGCTATGAGTTTTTAGAAAGAATACCATGGAAGCGAAGTGTCCTTCTCATCACACGGTCATGTTTTTGTGATGACGTTTGATTATATATGCATATATCAGATGTGGTAGCCTTTGCTCACCAACCTTAGAGCAGGACTCATCGTATTCCTTGCTGTCCAAAGTGAAACCCACTACTCAAGGTGTTAGTGAGGAATTTTACCAAACATTTCGTGCTAGAAGGATGGGGGAAGGGAAAGAGGAGGAAGTTTTGTGGCATATAACAGAGCACAACGAAAATCCCCCTGCTATCAGGTTTTCCCCTTTTTTGCAAAGGAAGGCCAACCCCTGTATCCTCAACCTGCCCAGGAATCCACCAAGTCCAAACCTGTAGCCCAGATTCCCACCCTCTCCTCCTACACATCTCCACACCCATCTAGTTAGCAAAGCACCTTCTGCGGACTATCTGCACAGAAGGTGGCCGGGGATAATAAATAAATAGTTTTTCAATCACAAATCACTCTTTTTCCTTTACACAAAATAAAGTGTATTAAACACTTTCTACCCACTATTCAGCAGCAAGAAGTGATTTTAGGACAAAGGCCACTCATCCAAGATGAAGTGGAGAGTTAAGGCGATTAATTGTCTTTCCCTGGACTATGGGGGTGGGATGACTGAGTAGGAGCTTACTTTGCCCAAATGTTCAACATTTGACTTTCTTAACAGTCACATTTGCAAGGTACCACAAATTCACTAAAACTTTGCTTTAGTTGTTTGCCTCTCATGCCCTCTCTGGTCCTAAATGGTCATTTGGCAAAACTATTCCCAAACTTCCCAGACCAGTAGAAATTAAACTAGAGTTCTCAGGAGGATAGGTAATTTATTCATTTACTCACTCAATAAAAAATTATTCTTTGTGTTTAGTTGTTAAACCAGCTAGACACTATCCATCAACAGAGTTTTTCTCTTATTTATTTATGTTATAATTCAACAGATATTCACTAAGCTCCTACTACGTATCTGGGACTGGGCTAGACCCTAGGGAGAGTATAGTAATTTAACACAACTTGCCATCCAATCCTTCCCCTGGAAGTTGTAATCCTAATAGAATCCAGAGTTCTAAAATAGTTATATTAGACAGATTCTTCCAGTGCAGTTGTTGTCTCGATGGGGAGACAAATTCCTGATGCTTCCTACTCTGCCATATTCCCAGAGTGCCCTCGTCAACTCTTCTTAACCAATGACTCTGCTAACTGGTTTGATCACCTCAATTTTCTAATGATTTTGTTTTGTAAATTCTATAAGAAGATAGGTATTTTTGTTGACACAAGTTAAATACTCGGGCAAAGTAACAAAAACGAATAGTTACAACAACAACAACAACAAAATACTAGTTATGAAAACAATGGTGCTGGGCATTTTGTACCAAATGAGCTGCTGCTGATACATAATGTTCTTGTGAGCATCTGTCAAAACTAGGAACTAAAATTCCTGTCAGTGAGTTATGGATTACTTGGGATTTACTGGATGCAGCATGCATTTATTATGAACAAAGGAGTAGAAATGTTCACTGTGGGGAGAGTAGAGGTGGCTGAAAGGCACATCAGAATCCATGATACATGGGCAACAGGAACTTTCTGAAGTAGAAGGAATAATTCAACCAAACCTCAGGACAAACTTTGCCCAGAAGAACTGCTGGGCTCTAGCACCAAGCCTGTCCTTAACTGATTGTGTGACCTTGTGTGAATCAATTTCCCTCTGGGAGCCACTTGTAAAATGGCCGTAGTGGCAGAGGATGAGGGCTTTGTATCAGTCTCTAAGGTCTCTTACAAGTAAAATGTTTTATGATTCCCTGCCTCTAGACCTCCCTGTCTAATATAATAGCCACTTGGCATATGTGGCTATTCAAATTGGATAAAATGAAAATTTCAGTTCCTTAACTGTACTAGCCACATTCCAAATGCTTGGTAGTCAGATGCAGCTAATGACTACTGATACGGACAACACAGATAGAGAACATTTCCATCATCAAAAAGAAACAAAACCAAAAAACCTCTAAATCAATCAACCTAACAAACAACAAAATCAGAGCTATTACCAGAACAAAGTATAGGAAGAAAAATACTATTTATCCAAGTCCTCCTATATATTACGATTGTTCTGAGTAAATTAATCTCTTACAATCTAACAATCCTAAAAGGTAAGCTTAATGCCCAGAAAAGAAGTGCTGAATAATAGAGCATGGATTTAACAGCAGAGAAATCTAAGTTCAAATTTGGGAGCTGGTAGCTTTGAGCATTAAATTTCTGTTTTCTTGTTTGAAAATGGAGACCAATAGTACCAACCTCCCAGGGCTGTAGTGGTGTCAAATACGAAAATGTCTATAAAGTGCCTGACACAATGGCTGTCACCTTATTAGAGTTAATACATGGCAGCTGCTTCTTCTCTTGCCTGCTACATGGCACGGTTGGAATTCAAAAGTAGGGGTCATGCGTCCCCAAACCCCAGTTCTTTGCACATCTATTATGAGAACTGGTCTGAGCTGCCCCTCCTCCACGTGGCGTGGCGATACAATCCAAGTGGCTGAACTTGAGTGATTCTTTCCTTTGTACTGGCAAACCATTCTCTATTAGTTTATGTATTTATGCTCAGATGTAAATCTCTTGGAAGACAAAATCAAAATACATAAATCATGCATCTCCCAGTGCCTTCAGCACAGCCTGATCATAAAAATATCTCTGTCAGCTACTTAATGTCATAGACCTACTTAGGAAAAAGGTTCAACATTGGCAAAAGCTACTAGAATAATTACTGTGCTTCAGTTTCTATGGAATTTGCAAAAAGCCAATAAGACTTAGGGAACACCAACAACCTTTCCTGTCTTAAATCTTTCCTCACAGGTCCCCTGTTTTGAATCAGGCCACAGTTTCTTCTGGAAAGAAAAGAATGCAAGTCCACACAAAATGTTCTTATAGAAAGTTGTAGGCTACATTTACAACTGGCGACATTTACAACTTCAGTCTCAGTTATTTCTTCAAGAAAACAAATAGATATATTTGTTTTATAAATTTGTTTATAAACAAACAGATATATTTGTCCTTTGTTTGCTTGGTAGGGAGAAAGATTCTGAACTTGTAGGAAAAAAACATTCAAATCTAGACTCCAGGAAATGCACTATCTAACCATGGAGTTTCTTCTGCAGACAGTTCCCTTTCTAGCATGAGTCTATAAAAATGGTCTCACCTGGAAACATGTTCCCCAGCCTGTGCACCCCTCCGCTGCCCCTGACACCCTAAGAACGGTACAGAGACAGGATCAATCTGTACGATCAAGCCATGGCCCAGACGAACTTGAGCCAATACTGGACCGTCTGTGATTTTTCAAAGAAAGATTCAATCATTTGATAGGCAAATTAATCAAAGAATAAATGTTAGATGTTCTTAACCTTATCAGGGGCACAGAGTTCAGGCACTGGATAAAATCTATGAATCACCCAAGGGAGAACGATGCACATGAGTACACACGCACAATGTCTGATAGAATTTCAGGTGTTTCCTGCAGTTCCTGATGCTTGTTTACAGACCATCTAAGTTTTGGTAGACCGCAGATTAAGAATCCGTTTTAAAGTATAAAGAGCAGCCGCTAATAATCATTTCATTTAAACCTTTTAACAGATGATGAACGGAGGCATAGAGCTTATCAGTGAGCTTACCAAAATTGCGTTTTTCCCCCTAGTTTTCAAATACGCAACCTACATTATAGAAAGTAAGCTCAGTTATTTGGAATATGTTAGTCACTGGACATTTCATTTATCATCCCTGTGAAATCAAAAGAAGCTTATGTAATCTTCTACATTTTCTACAATGTAAATTGAATTCATACCTTGAAATAATGCTGTATAGCAAGAAAGCATCCATTGAATTAATCCAGTTCTTCTTTTAAAGCCAAACCACATAACATTTTTAGAAGAAAACTTTACCCACTGTGGCTTAAGCCTAAATTTTCAGCTGAATTATGATCTAATTGTTAATCAGGTTTCCCAAATTTACATAGCTTCCAGCTAATTGCCTAGGTTCTGCCAAATTCCTCATCAAAAAGCAAAATCAAGTGTTAAGTTTGATGCTAAGAAAAATGCATTTTTATAAAAATAAAATCAAGTGAACAGATAAACAATATAATCTGCGCATTTAGAAGCCTTGGGGATGAGGGCCAACATTCCCATTGCAGATGGGATTCCAGACCTGTTATTTTTTCCACTGTCATCGCAACCAGCAGGTACAGGAGTGCTTAGTGTTTTCTGAACATGATGCTGGAACAGGCCATCAGCATCACAAGTGAAAAGAAAACGAGCAGGTGGAATCATTGAGTGTATAGCAAGGTTCCAACTACACTTCGCTATCTGTGTAATTTCAAAACAGCAGCCTTTTTTGTGGGGCATGATGAGTCAAACATGGGTCAAATTTAGGTTGTTAAAAACCCTGCAGGAAGTACTAAGCAAAGAACACAGGCACCCTTTCAAATCCAAGCTGCTACTGTGGGTAAAGTTGGACCCAAATAGACAGGGCTCAAGAAAGAAGATAAATGATGTCACTTTTACTAGCAAAGACTTAGTAGTGAAGTATCACCTGGCACATACCAATGAGCCTTGCCTCTCTAGTTCAAGTATTCTGTGCCTTCCCAGAAACTCAAGACCCGATTCAGATTAAATCATGGGAAAATTGGGTCTTTTCCCTAGAATTCCTGTCTCTTCACACACCATCTCCAAGGGCTTTTGGTTCTTTCTGGGTGGTTCTTGCTTGAATAGCGAGTCTCCTCTTTCCACTGACTTTGAGAAGAATTTATTGTGGATATTGAACCTTAGAACTCCAGAGGATATATTCCAGAAATACTCTTAGTTTCCCCTCAGGCACCATGTACAGTCTTAAGCTGCACCTTTGGGGAGGAAGTGGCAAGGTGGCCAGACCAGCCGTGATAGGGCTGGTCACCTCCAAATCGGTGAGCTTGACCTGCCAAGAGAGACGAGCTGCTTCACCAGAAGTGACCCATTTGCTCTTTGCGTCGGCCCCTCAGGGTGGGAGCCCAGCTAGGTCATCTGCCTGCCTCCGTCCAATGTCTCTGGAGAGGCCAGGACAGTCTCAGATGTTGGTGGTGACGGGGATCACTTTCCAAACTTTAATGTTTCTTGTCACTTCTTTTACTCTGGAAGAATTATCATAAGGTACAATCTTCCGTGGAAAAGTTTGGTCATCCCCAGTGTGTGCCCCAAACCAGATACACAAGCTGGTTGACCTATTCACCCCTTATATAACCTCAGATTTCCTGATTAACTCCTTTAATCTTAATTGTTTTGGAAAAAAATTCAAAGCTTCTAAAGCTCTTTCCTCCTAGTCTCCTGGGCACTGATGCTGTCTCACCACTTTGCTTTGGCAAAACAGTGACTCTCCTGGGATTTAAAAAATATAATGAGTCTGTTCTTTTGCTTTGTGACTTTTTATCTCAGCATGAACCCAGTTCTCATCAAGAAGCTTTGTGTAGAGTATCAGAGCTTTAATTTTTTTTTTTCCTTAACGAATAACTCCAATGAATAAAGGCTTTGGACAGCGGATCTCTCATGTTTCTTAGAATATTCCTCTCACCTATGTAAGTAAAACTATCTTCTTATCTATGTGAGCAAAACTATCTAAATAATTCAATCTCTTATAAGTGAAATTATATATTTTTTTCCACAGAAAGAGTTTTTTCAAGTGGTGATTTTCACTATGACTTATAAGGAAAGCTATGATTCCAAAAGAACATCAAATAGGTATCTACAGAACCAAATAAATGTTCATGTTTACCTAACAAATATCTTAGTTACTCATTAGAAGACATGGATCTACATGATTATGGCTCTTGAATGTATAGAATAGTCTACTTATTTATAGGGAGACAAAGTGAGTTTTAGATACTCCAGGAAATGGAGTGTCCATGGAATATTAACTTTCCCTAAAAAAAACATTCTTTCTAATGCTATTTGATTTCCCCCTTTTGAAATCTTCTAATTATTTTAGTAAGGAAGAAAGGAGGCAAGGACGGAGGAAAACATACATTCCACTCACAAATATACATATACACACATTACACACACACACACTTTTCACATTGGCAAACAGAAATCCACTGTCCTAGTATTTTGCAATTTCTGCTTTTTTTCCATGAAAGATTCTTGTGATCTCTTATGTTCCCACATCCAATAATCCTTACACAGAACTGAGAAAGAGATGCTGTTCAGAAGGTGGATCATGTCCTCCCTGCCCACAGAGGAAAGGTAACATTTCCACAGTGCAACAAGCTACCCTGGAAAAGAGTAGGAGGCTATTTTCATCTCCTGCAACCTGACTCTACCTTGAGCACAGGGCTGTAAACAACATAGTATTAAACGTGGCAGGGGAGAAGTGAAACGGGGCCTTTGAATTTGCCACATGCCTCCCAAATAGCACACACGCTACCAGCCCTGTACAAGGCAGAATGTTCTTGAATCCTCTAGGGAACTCCCACAGTCAGCAGGCTGGTGAGTGACCAGAACCACTATTGCTACTATTGCTGAGAGCAACCCATTCTGCGTGGGGCTCTAAGGAGGGACATTAAAAATCTCATTAGTTTAGGCTGTTGGTTTCAAAGAGCCTGATGGTTTGGAAATATGTGAAGGTATTTCCTTCCTTCCCCCTTTCTTTCTTTCCTGCCTTTCACTTGTCCTAATTTTTCTTTCTTCTTGCTTGTCACAGTGCCTGCAGGTGCTTACGACTATTAGTGGTCACAGCCCAGGGATGCCATCTCTACCTGTTGAAGAAATGTCCCCCTCCAGATGCCTACAGCAATCGGATTGATAAACATCTGATTCAAACAGTTGCAACCAGCCTTCCACCACCAAGAGTAACAAATAAATTAATACATAAGTAAACAAATAAAAAATGCTTGAGGTGACAGCAAATGCTATCTTGAATAAAAATGACTCATAATTGATTAAGTTAGTAACTTCTTTTTATCTGGTGGGGCGGGGGTGGGGAGATCTTTCATGAACATGGTTTAGAAGTGAAAATAATATAACTTCTTTGGGTTGAACTGTGTCCTCCCAAAAGATATGTTGAGGTTTTAACCCCTACCATCTCTGAATGTGACTTTGTTTGGAAATCAGGTCTTTGCAGATATTATCATGTTAAGATGAGGGTGAGCCCTAATCCAATAAGACTGGATGACTGGTGTTTTTATAAGAGGCAAGAAAGCCACGTGAGACAGAGGCAGAGATTGAGTGATTGATGCTGTCCCAAGCCAAGTTACGCCTGGAGCTACAAAAAGCTGGAAGAAGCAAGGAAGTATCCTGCCCTGGAGCTCTGGAGTGAGCCCAGCTCTGCAGAAACCTTGATTTCAGACTTCTGGGTTCCAGAACTGCGAGAGAATAAGTTTCTGTTGTTCTCAGCCACCCAAGTTTGTGGTAATTTGTTTGGCAATCCTAGGAAACTCAGATAACAGCTAACCTATATGTATCGCAGGTGAGGCAGGTGGGCACAGTTTAAGCGGCAGATAGCTCACAGCATTTTATGGGGAGTAGTGTCTGGGGACAGGCCACTGACTGGTACCCTCTGATGTTGGGGTACTTGAGAAGACAGAGAGTGTTTTCCCTTTCAGCAGAGGAGGCTGCATTTCTTTCCAAATTCCTCAAGTTTTGGTTGATGGCACAAGTGTAGATTTCTAGAGTCCCAAGTTCAAAGGAAGAAAACTGTCCTTTTGGTGACATCAAAACCAAAAAAGGAAAACAAAACCTTCTTCTTTGTCACTCCTTTTCTCTTGCAGAAGCAGATTGTGTTGAAGAAGAAAAAGGGCCGGCCACGAGGAAGTCCCTTTATTTCATACCATACTTCATTTCCTCAGGACATGTCTGTCATCATGAACTCATGTTTATTGGCCTCATGTACACTCTGTCCTGACGGCACATTTCAAAGGTTAAACTGCAAATTACTATGTAAAATAAGAGAATCTACCTAGGCATGAATACAACTCATGTCTCCTTCTTACTGAGTATAAAAATAAATACACAGAAGTATTTTTCAGAGGACACATGCAGATTATCTCCTTCCTTCCAGAACTCTCCCTTGTGGGTAGCCCTGGCTAGCTCTACCTGTGGATCTTTCAAAAGACAATCCCTCCCACATTCGTTTATCTAGAGTGAAATTTTATTTCATAAAGAGGTGCAGGTAAGGGTGGTTGCCCACAAACAGAAAGCTTGTTGAGGAAGTGATTATAATTCCTTTTCAAATTTCATTTGTTGATGTGCAGTCACATAGAGTAGGACAACCAGATCTCCCAAAGCCTCCACCTCGTCCTTCTACTCTTTCGCTGCTGTCCAGAACATTCACGATGCTTCTCACCACGCAACTGATCCAGGCGGTATCGCAGGTCCCAGGCCACTCTACAAAGATGTATTTGTCCTACAGAACATTCCTTTGGGGCTCTGTACTTTGCAACCTGCCAGTGCACAGCAATAGATAATAACTTTCGAGTACTCTAAGTCAATGTGTTGCTTCTCTCTTGAAGACCACACAGCCTTTAAATCTGAACTCTCCTGAAGAGGAATGCTGGTGAACATGGCTGAAGGGGCTTTGTATGCAGGGGACTTAAGTTTACATGACATTTTTAGTCTAAGTTCAGCCACTAACTAGCTATGAGACTCTGGGGGGGCGGTGGATTCACATCTTTGAGCCTCAGTTTCTTCAGCTCAATTGAACAGGCGCTGAGCATCCGCCATGTATGTGCTCATACGTGAGATGAACAGACATGAAGCTAAAACATGATCCCTGCTCTCCAAAAGTGGAAAGACTAGTGGGGCTGACTCGTGCAAACAAAGAGAAATTTGAGGTTGCAAGATAAAGGGAATTTGGGTTGGCAGAGAATAGAGAAGTATGACATTCCAGAATGAGGCAACGGCATGAGCAAAGCAGAGAGGCTAAAGGTGTGTGGCAGGTGCTTCCTTCTTGGGCAGGACTTTCTAAGCAAGAGCCACCTATTTGGTTTTCTGGCCTCCTGCACTGTGATCACCTGCACCTCCTTTATTTTGTTCTGCTTCCAATTCAGATCCTAAGCCACTTGCTGAAGAGTGTGAACTTATTTCTAAAAGCAATGAGGAAGTCTGGAAGATTCCTTTTAAAACTTTTTATACTGGAAAAATTTAATCGTCTATAAGACAGGAGAGAAGAGTATAATGACCCCTCTGTTCTCTTCACTCAGTTTCAACAATTATTAACTCACAATCATTTTCTCCATATGATATCTCCACCTATTTTCCCTCTCCCATATTATTTTGAAGTAAATCTTAAGCATCCTACATTTCTTCTATCAGTATATTTGTATGTATTTCTAAAAATAAGGATTATTGAAAACATAAGGGCTATATCATTATCATCCTTAAAATACTAATAATACCTTAGTATTGTCAAATATCGAGTCAATGTTCAAATTCAGTATTGTCTCATAATTGTCATCATTTATTTTTAGTTTTGGTTTGATTCAGGATCCACATAAGGTCCAGAATTGTGATTGGTTGCTATGTCTTTTAAGTGTCTCTTTAGTCTATAAATTCTTCCCTCCTCTACCTCTCTCTCTCTCAATCTCTCCCTTTTTTCCTTGTGATTTATTTATTGAGGAAACCAGGTTGTTTATCCCATAGAGTTTTTCACAGTCAAGAGTTTACTGATTTCATTCCCATGGTGCTATTTAACATCTGCTTCAGCCCTCTCTATTTCCTGTACCGCGATTGCTGGAGGCAGAGGCTTGGTGGGATGTCCGGTCCCTTTAATTTGGCAAGAACACTGCACAGGGGATGGCATGTTCTGTGCCACACTCCATGTGTTGGCAGTCGGTGATGACCAGTGCCAAGGTCCACTAACCATTAGGTCAGGCAGTATGGTATATTCTATTTCCACCATGCCTTCTTCGTTTATCAGTCATCCAGTTATCTATTATTTGGACACTCAATGGTATACTTCACAAAATAAGGGCAGAGTAAGACAAATCAATAAAGAATACTTGAGTCTTTCTAGTTATCTATTATTTTTCAAGATACTGTATTGGTTTATTAGCATCCTCCAATTAAGATCAATGAAGTTTTGTGTTATCATTGTTTTGTTTTGGGTATCATTACAAACTCATGACTTTAAACATATGCAGTGTGTTTTAATCTACTGCAATTATTGTATCAATGTTCAAATTGTCCCAACTTTAGCCAACTTGTGCCTCACTGAGTCATTCTGAGTCCTTTTGACAGGACCCTAGTAGCCTCTGAGAACATCTTTGCTCTGTGGTCCAACAAGATTTCCAACTCCAGACCTGGAATCAGCTACTTCTCCAAGGATCCTTCCTTCCTTTTAGTAGAAATGTAATTCAGAAACCACAGTCTGAGCACCTGAACAACTCTTAAGCAGATTTCAGTTTGCTTCTCCTTCTCTGCAGGACAACAGGCAATTTGGCCTGGCCCAAATGGGTCTCAAAGGACTGACAAGAGACTGTGGAAGAAACAGGCTGATTATTTAGGAGTTACTGCTGTAGTCTAGGAGGAGATGATAAAGTTCTCAACCAAGGCCACAGTTGTGTGGCTGGAGAAGAGAATATGAGTCAGGAGACATTCTAGAGACTAGTTTTACAGAAGAGGATTCAGTAACTGATTTGGCAGTTCAAGGCGGTGGGCGGGAGCAGAGATCAGTAAAGGATTAGAGACGTGGGTTCAAAGCCCAGTGCTGTTACTTATCAACTGTGTGATCTGTGGCTTATTACTTAACTTCTGAAACTCGACCTGAACTGCAAAATGGGAATAGTACTGCCTACCACATAGGGTGTTGGGAGGATTAGATGAAGCTGTGGATGAAATGAATGTAGCATAATGCGTGATACGTAGTAAACGTAAAAACTTAAAATGTGCCCCCCGAACATGTCTAGTTTTATCTGTAATGTGAGAGTGGGTCTACATCATGCCAAAGCTTCTTCAATCCTGCCTGCTCCAGCCCCTCCCCAGTCACACCTGCACTGGCCTCTAGTAATGCCAAAAGAAAACTAAATTGTACAGTCTTCCGATGGCTGTTCTTCTTATTTAAATTGGCAACTTGCATTTTGGAAAAGCTTAGAATAATATTTTAAGACATTGTTCTCGTAAGTGGCAAATCCTGAAGAGATTTAAAAAACTAACAAAGGTCTTTAAATACTGATCCGTTAGCTCAGAGCCCTTTAAAATACCATTCAAGATGGGCATCCTGATCAACGATTTATGCAGCATTCTGGTTTTTAAAAATATTGTGTTAAGTCAATGTCATCCCAGAACCTTCCCTGTGCACTGCGTCAGTGATGCCCTGTAAACCTTTCTGAGGTTATTTGCTTCTTTAATGTCTTATTTTTGAGGGTTTTATCAGAACAAGTTTTGAAGCAAGATTTGAAGGTATGAAACAGCCACCTAGCAGTTAGTACAGCCACATTAGTTACTGCTAAAGGGGGACTAAAAACTATTCATAATATCTCTAGTTTTTAATTGTAAAGGCAATACAAACTTTTTTTTTTAATTTCAGGCAATGTGCGTGTGTTTGTGTGTGTATGTGAGTGAGAGAGTGAGAGAGAGAGAAAGAAAGAGAGAGAAAGTGAAACTGATCCAAAGCTCACTTGCCAAAGATAACAACTATATCCTTCCAAACTCCTTTCTCCACAGCACACATACACGTAATGTGTTAAATGTTTCATCACAATGTACATTTTATTCTGTAGCTTGCTTTTTCAATATATTATGCAATATAAAGTTATAGTATATTTTACATGTCAATATATAATGAACCATTCCATTCTTTTAAGCAGTTACTTAGTATTGCCCAGGATGAATGTAGAATGTTTGCTGGTTTATCTGACCAGCACTTGATTGTTAGACATTTACACTGTTTCCAATTTATTTTTAATAAAAATAGTTCTTAACCAAAACAAACAAACAAGACTCTGAATAAGGTCTGGACAGGTGATAGGTACATTCTTATCTATTATTTCTGTGTACCTTTATAGCTTCCATAACAATAAACAAATGAAAAAATCAGTACTTGAATGTAACTTTCTAAAACTGTTACAAGAAAGTTGTCACTTATGACTTTTTCTTTTTTTTTAACCAAAAATTTGGCAGTAACCTGGATGGAACTGGAGACCATTCTTCTACGTGAAGTATCACAATAATGGAAAAACAAACACCACATGTACTCACCATTTAATTGGAACTAATCGATCAACACTATGTACACGCACAGAAGTAAAACTCAACAGAAATCAAGAGATGGGAGGAGGAAAAGGGGATGGGTAAATTCACACCTAACAGGTCCAATGCACAGTATCTGGGTGATGGACACACTTAATTATAACTTTGATTCAAACTGTACAAAAGCAATTTATGTACCTAAAACGTTTGTACTCCCATAATGTTCTGAAATAATAAAAAAAAGAAGTATGAAACACTAAAAAAACACACACACACAAGATAAATAAATAAATATAAACATCAACAAAAAATTTGGCAGTAAATTACTGCATCTCAAAACCCACACTTCCCCCTCTCTGTTAACTCTCCAAACTGAAATTCCAGTCTCAGTGACGTGGCCAATTTCATTCCCTCCGCAGCCACAGCGGCCTCTGAGATTCTGGGCACCACAAGCCTTCTCCTGCTGATGTGACCCCTTTTCCTCCCAGTGAGAAATCAGGCTATGGTTTTCATTTCACTCAGGGAACCCGGCATCCCCCCTGGGAGGAGAGGTGGGCGACGATCACCTGTCCTCCAGCACCACGCCCACGACGCCAGACACAGCTCACTGCTGGCCGCCAGCAGAGGTCTGGGCCACTGTCCTCTGCCACACCTCTGATGACAGCTGAGGCTGCTGAACTTCGAGATGGCTGAGAGCCTGCCCTCCTCAAGAACGGACAAATGGATTTTATGGAACAGCAAGGCAAATGTTTTTATCGTAAACCGTCATCTTTCCCCCTTCTTTGGTTGGTTTATAGGTTGCTCTCAAGCTGATACAATCTTAAATTTCACCATTGTCCCGAAGGATTCACTACAAGCATGCTTCTATTTTTTAAGCTCCTGCTCTTTTTGGCAGCCATTAAATAATTAAGCATTCCTATTTCGAGTGAGCCAGAACATACAAAGAGTATCTGTTGCGTGACGAAGCTGGGGAAAGGCCAGTCTGGGGGACTTTGACATGAGCCCTGTCAACGGGTGTCAGCCACGCCGGGTAGACCACAAGTGCTTCCCCTCCCCTATGCGCCCAGGATACGGGTTCCATTTGAGTCAAGACTTCAGCATCTCTTCTATCTCTTGCTCAGGCTAAAGCATAATTCATATTTCAGAATCACCAGGGAAGGAAGAACACAGGGTCTCTAAAGCCAAGAAAACCCCTATTCTGTTCTTGAGTTTATTAGTGACTAACTTACACCTGCAACACTCCGCATCTGGATTTACTTAAATTTGTCTATGGCCAAACCACCCAATGCACCTGATCTCATCTAAATTTACTTAAATTTCTCAGACTTTACCGGGTAACTCACAATTCTGCTTCTCCCTGGACTCAAATCACTTTTCATCACCATGTTATTTTTAGTCATTTAGAAAAATTCTCAAAAATTTTCAAATAGTGGAGGTAACTTTATCTTCCCTAGCTGAGCTCAAAGGTGACATACTCTTAATTGGGCAGAGAGTTTATGAAGTTTCAGCTATTTTAAAATGATGTCCATGGCAAAAAAAAACAAACAAAAAAAACAGGCTTGTGTTTTAAGAAGAATTTTGTATGTCCACTGCTCAAAAATAGCTGATTTTTAAAGTTTAGCTTTTGTAATCTTCAATGAAGACTAAAGGCCTGACCCATTTTTTAAAAGCTATTTGGAAACACTAGACATAATAAATATATGATAGTTAGCGAATTTGCCAAAGTCTCACTTTGGGGTCATCTAAGGCAAAACTTGAATTATTAATGCCTTCATTTTTCCAGTCCTCAAAAATGTATTTTAATCATCTAATTCAACAAATAGATATTGAGTACCCTCATGTGTCATGCAGTATTCTAGCACTGTGGAATAAACACACAAACAAGAAAGACAAAATCTCTGTCCTCTTGGAGCTGTGTGCTTCGGCAAAGGGCAAGGGGGAGGGATGGAGTGAGAGAGAAATGAAAGAAAAAATAGAGCCAAGAGTCAGATAAGGGGCCACTGGGAACATGGCGTTGGCAGGTGGAACAGAATGAAATTTTAGGAGGTTGGCCAGGGTAAGTCTCATTGAGAAGGTGATATTCGAGCAAAAGCTTTAAGGAGGGGAGGGAATTATCCATGTGGGTATCTGGAGAAGGAATGTTCCAGACAGAGGAAGCAGCCACCACCTGCTATAAGGAGGCCAGTGTGGCTGGGGCAGAGTGAGCAAAGGAGAGGGCAAAAGATCAGGCTTGAGAACGAATGGGACACTGGCTCACATAGGTCTTGATGGTCATTTTGAGGACTTCAGCTCTTACTGTGAGTGCAATGGGAAGCCACTGCAGGGCTCTGGGTAGAGCAGTGACATTCTTAGTACAGTTCCAATGGATCCACGGTTGCTATGGAGAAAACTGACCTGGGAGGGCTTCAGGGAAAAGCTGGTAGATCCGAGAGGAGGCCACTGCAGTGATCCAGGAGAAAGATGGCAGTGACTTGGACCAAAGAGAGAGCAAGTGAGGTGGCAGAAAGTGGTTAGATTCTGTATATATCTTAAAGACAGAGAAAACAGATTTTTCTAGAAGGATTGGATGAGGGGTGTTGAGAGAAAAAGAGGACTCAAGGATAACTCATTTCAATCTGAGCAACTAGAAAGTTGGAGTTGCCGTTCATTGAGATGGTAAATGCTCCACGTGGAGGCTCTTAGGGAAGGAACTTTAGCAGCTCAGTTTTGGACATGTTGAGTTTGAGAAGACTGTTAGATATTCAACCATTGATTTTCTTTTGACTAAGTCAAAATTCAACATCCTCAAAGAATATAAATTCCCTAAGGGTAAATTTTGTCTATTTTGGTCATTACTGTATTTCAGGGGCCTTAGACAGTGTTTAGCACATGCAGATTCTCAATTAAAAATTAATTAAACAAATATGTACTAAGCACACACTGTGTGGCTCACTCTGTTCTACATGCTGGGGACACAGCAGTGGATGACACAGCCGAAATTCCTGATGCTATACACCTTACAATCCTAGTAGTGGAGGCAGGTAAACAAATGAAATAAAATAAAGTAAATCTTTCATCTGTTGATGCACATGCTCAATAGACACGGGTCGAATGTTTACCCGCGTGGCACTCTGGGTACACTATCATGACCCTTGAGGGGAGGCACTGAGACTGCAGAGTGGGCACTCCATTCCAGCCTGTCTTACTCCACACCATGCTGCTTCTCACATAAAATAACACGAACCTCAGCCTCGCCTGAGAAACGTCAGGGCTGTGTTTCTCTTCATATAAGCATTTAAAAAAGAGTCTGCTCATAATAGGATGCCTTTAAAAGTGCAATCCTAGGAAGGATGCCTGCAAGAGAGCAACCCCAGGCCACTCCGCCCTCCTTGCAGCTGAGTGCATCTTGACAGGGCAGGGCATCTTCTTATTCATCATTTTGCACAATGTCAAAGGTTCCTTAATGACCACTTTGTTTCATCTGAAAGGCTCGACTTGCAACCTTTCTCTGAAGTAAAAATGTGTACTAAAATAGGTTTTGTATTCATATAAATTTGATGAGGTATCCCTTATTCCCCAAAAAATGAAACCTGATGAATTTTTCATTCTCAGCAGCAGCATCAAATAGTGGTTTGGGCCGTAGTACTTCCAAATAATTGTAACTGTCATCCTCTCCTTATTTGGCCTTCTGATGTTTTCTTGGTCTCATGTGACACTGTGCCCCCCGACTCTCGTATGTAGCCTATGCAGAAATTCCTAAAGTAGCCACTGTCCCTTCCCCACCTTCTGCATGTAATTTGATATCATGCTTCCTTCCCCACCAACATTTCCTAGAACATAAATGATGGATGATTGTTATTTACCCCCCACTCTTAAAAACTGATAATTTTTTCTTTTGCTCGGGCCTTTCTGAACAGCTCTCCGAAAAGGAGAATTTCGGGGCTCTTCTCTTGAATGTCATCTCAATCAACATTGTAATTTATAAGATAAAACATCCAGGGTTCCCCATTAGTTGAACGTGACAATAATACATGTCTTATGTTGCCTCTCACACAGCAGAGTTCGTCAACAACAAGAATTCCCACGACCAGCAGAGTGCACGACCTACCAACAGCTTGTCCCTTCCCAGGCCAAGAAGCAGGTGTTCAGTCCGCCAGACTCTGCATTGTGACTTACATAGCAAGTGAAGAAAGTATCCTTTAATCCTTATAATAATTGTTACTATTCTTCCTGAAGAATCCAAATTACAGCACAAAGCAAGAGTCATACAGTGTGGGGTGTTTAATAATCAAATGAATGTTCAACACCAGTATAATGATGCCAGTATAATGGTAACTGTATGCTATCTATCTGTGGGATCATGCTATGATATGAATGTCTGCATTCTCCCCAAATTCATATGTTAAAATCCTACCCCCCAAGGTGAGGATGGTATTAGGAGGTAAGGCCTTCAGGAGGTGATTAGACCTGAGGGTGGAGCCATCCTCTGTCCTGCCTCAGTGACCTGCAATGCCCTTTCCACCATGGAGGACGCAGCTAGCAGGATCTGTCTTGAACCACAGAACAAACCCTCTCCAGACTCAGAACCTGCAGGAAGCTTGACCTTGGACTTCCCAGTCTTTAGAACTGTGAGAAATAAATATTTTTATAAATCACCCAGTTAATGGTATTTTGTTACAGCAACCTGAATGGACTAAGATCACAAAAGCTTTTCCAACAAACTGAAACTACTTCGAAAAGGGCAGACAATACCAGTAACTATCCATCTGGATATAATTCTTGGTGAATAAACCCTGTCAGTAATGAGGTTATCCTTGTGGACTACAAAAAGCTAGTAAGAATCTCAGGACGTAATGAAAAAATGTTCAACATCTCTAATCATCAGGAAAATGCAAATCAAAACCACAATGAGATATCATTTATCTTCAGTGAGGATGGCCTTTATCAAAAAGTCCTAAAACAAATAAATGTTGGTGTGGATGCAGAGAGATAGGAACACTCTTACATCGCTGGTAATATGGAGATACCTCAAAGAGCTACAAGTAGAACTACCGTTTGATCCAGCAATCCCATTACTGGGCATCTACCCAAAAGAACAAAGAACATTCTATAAAAAAGACATCTGCACTTGAATGTTTACGGCAGCACAATTCACAATTGCAAAGATGTGGAAACAATCCAAGGGCCCATCAATACATGAGTGGATTAATAAAATGTGGTATATGTATACCATGGAGTTCTACTCAGCCACAAAAAACAGTGGTGATCTAGCACTTCTTTTATTATCCTAGATAGAGCTGGAGCCCATTCTAAGTGAAGTATCCCAAGAATGGAAAAACAAGTACCACATATACTCAACCACCAAACTGGTATTAACTGAACAACACTTAAGTGCACATACAGTAATAACATTCATTGGCAGATAGGAGAGGGGAGAAGGGGATGGGTATATACACACATAATGGGTGCAGTATGTACTATCTGGGGGATGGACATGCTTGAAGATCTGAGTTGGGTGGGGCAAGGGCAATATATATTGCCTAAACATCTGTACCCTGTAATATGCTAAAATAAAAAATAATAATAAAAAAAGAATCTCATGATGTAAAATGGAACATATGTTTTATTAATTCCATTTCAGAAAAATAATGCGTTCTAACCCATGGGAAGTCTGAATGGTAGCTCTAAGGTTACAACCACATCCCAAAAAAATCAAATAAACAAAACCCTCTCTTATTTAATTCCTTTCATGTTCAACACCTGCACTACAGTTCCCATGTCCTTATTTCCTTGTTCACAGAAAAGAAAATCAGGTGTCAGAATTTGGAATATATAATAAGTGGAAGATATTATCATCAAAGGTGTATTCTACCGTTCATCTTATTTTATATTACATAGACATGTTTTCTAAATATCATAGCTTGTAATTTCCCACAATTTTTTCCACTTAATAGTGAGTTATTCACAGATTTTTGTATTAGGTATTAAAGGTGCAAATTTCTACCAGAGTCTGATTGATTAAAAGTTTTTTTTTTTACATCTGCCTTAAAATTCTGTCTAATATGCTGCTTCAGGTCCTATGTAGCCATAGCTTTCAAGTGATACCAATAGACATACAGCAGGAATTATGTAAAACGTATATAATTAATATTTGTGAGATGTCTTAAGATCCTGGCATACAAAATAGTACTGAAATCCAAAGCTTTCAGTTTTAATCATAACTTTCTTTTCTGATCAGCTGCCAGCTAGATTCTAGAAGGCATCTAGTCCCAGCTCCTATGCAAGAACATTGCTACCATTAAAAATATACTGTTTTTAAAAAAGGGTCAAAAGGGGTTAATGTAGTTCAGGGAGGCTATAGGAATCCCACCAATTGTTTAGAAACACATAGTTAATGGTTATATGTTCATATTCAAAATATTTCATTGGAGTGAGTACTGACTCCTGATCTATGTAGGTGCTAACACCAAGAAAGCTCTTCTTAAATCTCCATGTCTTCCCACAAATAGATTATTTTTAATGAAATGGTGCAGGGCACCTAAAAGCCCCAGGAGGCAGAACTCAAAATAAAGCTAATCCTATATCAAAACCATTGCATAGATGAACCATAGATGAAAGGTCAAAGGCAATGTTGCCAGATAACATACAGGACAACCAGCCAAATTTGAATTCAAGATGAACAACAAAGGAAGATGTGGTCTAAGTGTAACCTAAGTACGGGACATAATTAGAATTCACTATTTGAAACCCAAGCTTGACTGGGCAACATGTGCTTTCCTTTGCTAAATCTGACACCAGCCAAATAAAAATTAAGACAATATATTTTCAATTGACATACCATCCTGCTCCAGTGAAAAGCTCATGTGGAAAAAATTCTGTAATTGTCTACTTTGTTTTAAATATTTCTATAATATTGCTTATAAAATGGTAAAGGTCTCAAGGTTTATAAACAAGGGTACAACAGGTGGAAGAAATGGGCCATGCTGGTATAAAGAGTTACGCCAAACATCGAAAGATCCACACGTTGGAAAATTTGATCTTACATCAAAAGAAACATCGTGTACTACATACATAAATCAGTCTTGCTTTATAGTCAGCCTGCTTTCACATTAACTAGATGGCAATCTATTAGTCCTGCATTTCCAAGTAGAAAGCAATCATGGAATAAAGCAGACAGTATCTGCCCACCTCTTTTCAGAACTGCCACCATCTTCTACATGAAAGATTAATTTTTCCAAGCAGCTGCTTCATTTGATATCTTTTGAGCAAGGCAAATAAATTTGATTTCTAGACTAACATGCCCCATTTTAGTATCAGATATTTCCAAAAGGAAGCAAACTGTGGTTACTACTACTGCAGTATTCCTTCATTTAGGTATTAAGATAGCCAATCCCTTTTTTTTCTGTATTTAAATAGTGAATTTTATTTACTTTTAAAATCGATTCATAATTGCATATATTTATGGGGTACATGTGATTTTTTTACATTTTTTTTATTATTTCAAGAAAATATGAGAGTACAGACATTTTGGTTGCATTTTATATCTTTGCCTCTCCCTAGCTAGGGTTAGAGGTATTGAAAACACTTTTCAAATGTTGCTCTCTATTGGTTCCAGTGGGGTGCTATAACCCCCTGAGGGGAAATCATTGCTTAAGAAAGTGTGCTTAAATAGTATAAATACTTGGCTAATACTCCCCTCATAAAAACAAGCACAATTAGACCAGAGCCAAATGCTGAAGTTAAATTAGAGATCTGGCAATGACTGGTGATTCTGGGTTCTAAAGAGTGCCATTCTGCAGGATTCAGACAAAACGACCTGTCTTTTCCTAAGTTGTTGATCTGAATTATTTCAGATTTGTGGCTCTGAGGACCTGACTTTTAAGATTTAGCTGAGTTGGGTTTTTGAAACACACCAGTGTGCAAAAACATCTCTGTGGAAGAAATAAAGTCTTTGGTGAGACTTTACTTCTATTTGTTACTGAGCATTTTTTGGACTGTTGTGTTAAATCTGAGTTGACACATTATTAACCTTTTCAAATGAGACATCTAGTAGGCTTGGCCGAATATTTTCTTAATTTGTACATTGGGTTTGCTGCAATGGCTGGCACTACGCCGCTGAAATATTAGTTGAGGTCTTTGATTTACATAGTCCAGTGCAATCATGTAAACTCTGCTTTTGGAGAGGATGGTCTAATCTGTGCAGAATATAGTAAACTTTGTCAATAAGAATAGTAGCATCAACAGCTAGCATGTACTGAACATTTACTGTCTCTGGTACTGTATACCTATAGGTATATTGAGTCATTTAATACTTTCAATACTCTCATGAGGTTTGAGTCTCCCAATTTTGTAGGTAAGAAAACTCAGAGTGGTTAAGGAACTTGCCATAATTGTACCATTAGTAAGTAAGTAGTAAAACTTAGATTTGAACCTCGGCAATCTAGCTGCAGAATCTACACACCTGCCACCTTGGAACACTGCCTCTGTCAGCGCATCGGATACAACGAAGAGTCCATCTACCTTCTCGGGCCAGTTTTCACGTGAAGGAGATGTTGCATCTTGGACTATGACCACAGATTTCAGGAAACCAGAGTTAATCAGGCTAAGGGAATGCAAGCAACTCTTCATCACCACAACCCCCAACAAACCACAGGCAATCTTCCTGTTCGTGCAAATGTACGCGCATTTCTGGTTTATTTTACTATATCTGTGATGAGGCTACTGTGCTGACATATATCAGGACCTGTAGTGGGGACAGCTGTAAATGTGTAGGGTGGGGTTTTCCTTCAAGGGCAAGGACATTTTTTATGTTAGTTACCTGAAGAAGAGGTACCTGCCGGACCCAGAATACACACAGGGCCACTAGCTGAGTGGCAGACTGGTAGTCTAGCTCTCCTGGTTTTGATCAGCCAGGGACCGTAAGTCTACACAGAGTGCCTGGGTAACGGGGTGCAGGGTCCTCTTCCTGAGTGGAGGCCAGGGACAGACAGGGCTGGTCCAGGGCAGGAAAAATAAGATGACGATGTTTGTGCCTCTCTTACCTATGCGTGTTTCCCTTTCGTCCTGCTCATGTTTAGAAAAGGCCTTTTGAAAGTTGCAATGCATCTCAGAGATCTCAGTGAGGGACTTTTTTAATAAATTGGGCCATAGAACACTAGAGGGAACAATGACCTGTTGGGAGTAAAGGAAGAAAATCAGAGGGGATCAGGTGAGGAATAAATGTGGACACTACCCAGTGGCCCCGCATCCTCTCTTTCTTCTTGGCTCTGAGGCCAAACTTTGGAGGTTCTGGCTTGTATTTGAATTTGGAGGCAGTACCTCTACATGCCTTGTAAAAAAAAGGTGTTTGAGAATTGGTTTGTGAAACAGCCATGCTAGTTTTCTACTACAATCAACCTTGAGGGAACTGAAGGCCCTCTAAGGTTTCTCTCTTTCTCCTTTTTAAAATACAAGTGAATAAACTTAGAGATTTACCCTTACTGGATTGTTGACAATGCATGCATATTTGCAAGTGCTGGAGGGAATGCTATGTATATACTGAAAAGATGTGTTAAGCCCCCAAAACCTAGGCCCTTGCTCAACCTTGTTCTGGTTCAAGAAAGTATCACCTTAAGGGTTTTACAGAAAGTTTTTTGAAGCCTCTAAAGCTAGAGGGAAAAAGGAGAAAGAAAACAGAAAGAGAAACAATGTCTGGGAGAGCAGAGCTTTGCTAGCTGAGCTCCAGAATGAGCTGCACAAATATGCTGTGCCCCTTTCATTTCAAGAACCCTCATTGCTTTCTTCTTTACCGACACAGCCATTTGCTCTTTGAGAATGATATTTCAGATTCCGAAAGCACCTTGCTTTGGCGTGCAAAGAAACTCATGAGTATTGATGCCAATTTTTTAAAAATATTATTTTTCTGACAATTTATTGCAAAGAGCTCTAACAAGACACTGCCCGAAAGAGATTTCTTTAGAGGCACAAACCTCAGGGGGAAGGATGGAGCTCCCATTGGCATCACTCTGGGATATGCACTCTGGGATAGAAACAACCAGGGCAAAAGGCAGTATGTCTGTCTCCCTGAGGCTCCAGCGCCCTGGAACTGTGGGGCTGTGACCGTCGTGACTCTGGTCTGGAGACGCGCGTGGGGGCAGGGACAGGGCTGCTCTGCCAGTCCCGACTCACCAGCCTCCCCACTCTGGCGGGGTCAGGGCACTATTTCTCCTCCCCGAGTAGCATAGCATTGCGGGGCTAAACAGTAAGACCGGACCAAAACAACAACAACAAAAACAAAAAGCCTTTAAGCTCCTTGGCTAGGGGGCCTGAGTGGTGCTGGAGAGGAAGGGCGCTACAATTCATCGCTGATGAGGCTTAATCCCGGGGTTTTGCCAACCGCTAGAGCTGTTCAAAAAATTAAATAAATAAATGCATAAATAAGACAGGCCACTAAATCAAATGAGCAAGCAAACCCACGGCTCTCCTGGCTCACTCAAGCTGTTTTGAGCCTTACGAAAAGATTTTTCAGCTAGGAGAAAGTAAAGGTGTCTTCCCCGTCATTCCGTAAGCATCTCTTGCTCGGATTACTTAGGGAACTAATTCCCATCATCACAGTCCCCGGGCTCAGGCGTCGCACCTGCGCCATCCAGCCCCCTCAGCCAGCCGAAGCCGTTCCGGAATCTTCTGCAGACGCGTCTCCAAACCGTGCAAAAATACCAGGGCGAAGTGAGAGTTTTTTCAGACGTTGAGCGAGTGGAGACGATACCACACTACCGCCTTAAGTTGGGAAACTTTCCCTTAAAATGTGCTATCCTTTGCGAGCTGCCAGGACACCGCTAGCTTCTTCCCAAGGGACTGAAAGGACTTGTGTCCCCGATTCCGGGAACCGCAGGCACTCCGGGGGGAGACTACCTGGATAAAACATGAATGGCTTGTGCTATGTGACTTTGGGTCATTCTTAACTCGGGCCACTTTTTCCACCAGTGCCTTATCCATAGTCAGTTGTCCCTTGTCAGGCGACAGTTTCCTGGGAAAACTGGGTACCCAAGATCCAGACTCAAAGATTCATTCCGAATCTCTCCCCGCCCCTACCGAGCCGAGCCAGTCGGCTGGCTCCCGAGTCCCCAGGTCCCCGCCAGGTCCTCCGCTGTCTGTGGGGAAGCCGTCGGGGGAGCGGAGGAAGTGATACTAGTTTTGCCAAGTGACTAGTTTCTTCGGGAGGCTCTGGGTCACAAGGTACTCCTGCTAATCCCCAGTGGCGATCGCGATCTTGACGGCGGCCGGGGTCGCCGCCTAAGTACTTTTAGCGTCGCATCATCCCATGCATAACCAGGAAGGCACGCGGGAGGCCAGAGACCGCCCGTCGGGAACGCAAACCAGCCCGGCCAGGCGCAGCCACTGCGGAAGCCTTCCCGGGTGCCACCCTCCCCCGCCCACTTTCCTGGGCTTTTGAACGTCCCTCCTGGGGTGGCAGTCTGGCCCCAGACTCTGGCAGGGACCCGGACGAAGAACGAGAAGCCCGGAGGAGCAATCGGCGTCGCCCACTCCGGGCTCGAACGCGCGGCGCAGCCACCTGTTCCGCGAAGCGGGAGTGTGCGCGCGAGCAGGCTGCGGCAGGAGGGACGCCGCCGCGCCTCGCCGGGCCGGCTCGGACGGCCGGAGCGCAGACCGCCCGGGTCTGGCTCGCGCCCCGCGGACCGCCCGCGCGCGACTGAGCCCCTCTCCGCCCCCGCCCCCGCCCCGCGCCGGCGCCGAGTACCTGCCGCGAGGATGCAAAGGGCGAGGAGAGTCCTGCGGACCATGGCCCCGGCGCTGGCGCTGGCGCCGGCCCGAGCGGGCGGCGGGGCTTCGCGGGCGCGGGCGGCCGGGAGGCGGCGGCGAGGAGAGGCCGGCGCGGTCAGCTGCGTGCCCAGCGGAGCCCGGCGCGCCTCTGCCCCATCCCCGCGGCCCGCGCCGGCCGCCTCCGCCGCCAAACCACTCCCCCGGCCCCGCGGCGCCGCCGACGGGCCGCCGCCCGGCCGCGCCCTGCCGCGCGCGGTCCCCGAGCCCGGCCCAGGGCGGCCTCTGCTGGACACTCGCGGCGCGCCGGGCTGAGCGCTCCGCGGGCCTCCGCCCTCAGGATCCGCCTCGGGCTTTCTGGCAGGAGCTCACTGCCTTTCAGGAGGTGACCACTCGCTATTTGGGTCGTCGCCTCGGAGAGACAGACATTGCCTTCCAAGCTCGAGGACCCTTTCCGTCATTCGTCAGAACGTTGCCGCGTGCACCTTCAACTCTCAGGCCCACGCCACTTCCTGGCGCCTGAGCCAGGATGTCGGTCGCCCCAGCCAGCTTCTGGCCGGAAGAAATAGTACTCGGGTAGGGTGGCGTTGCTTAACGTGGATCGAGGGATAACCGAGCCAGGCGCCATCCCAGGCGTTGGGTGTTGACTCCTTTTAACAACACTGTGACATAAGCATGGTTATTATTCCATTTTACAGATGAGAAAACAAAGGCGCAGGGAAGGTAATGTGCTCCAGGTCACACGGCTGGTAAGAACGGTTTGTGCACCAGGCCCATGATAGCAAAGGCTGACACTTCCCGAGGATTTGCTGTGTGCCAGGCACCGGGTAGCATGCCGTCCCGGAGTAAACCAAGGCCTTCCGTACTCACAACAGCCTGTCGAGGTGGGCACGAATATACCCTCACTTTCAGGTGGAGGAAACGCAAGCAGAGAGAGGTTTGAGTGTTTGGCCGAGGTCATGCAACTAGCAATGGCGATAAGATGACTGCCCAGTACCCGGCTCATTTCTCTGCACTCTGCCTTCCCTCTCCAGACCACGAAGCTTCTCCAGAGCTGGCGGATCGAAACTGACCCTCCGCTTAATTCCCTCCCCGTCCACTTTGGATTCGTTTAGCTCCCACACCTCGGCCAACCCAGTCTGACTATCTCCCAGTTCCCGTTATCGTGAGCCTGGCGGTCCCCCAGCCGAGAGCTACAGGAGTTAACGAACCTGCTTAAAAATTGATTTGCTTGGTGTAGTTAGTAGCTCCGGAAAACAGCTTTTATTTTGCCCCTGTGACTTCTTTTTCATATACCAGGGGCTCTTTTCTCACTGCTTCCTGGTACGCCAGAAGCTGGCCTTGGCGCTTACCCGCGGAGAGGCCAGTCCCGGGCCGGTCCACCATCACCGCTTGTAGATTTTGCTCGCGCTTCTACACCCAGATTAAACCGCGCTCATGTTGTTTTTAGTTTGTCTTGGTAAATCTATTAATTCCTATTGGAATGATTTAAAAATTTTTTTTAAAAAAACAATACAAGAAACACATGTCCATCCCCTTTCTGTCCTCCCTGGCCAGAGAAACTGCAAATGCAATTTGTTAAACATGTTCTCAGAATGCTTTTGACCTGAAGGTCCTTCCGGTTTCCAGTGTATTATGAAGAATTTCTGCATCTGGGTATTGGTTGTCATGGAGGCTGGGGCCACACGCAGATGGAGTTTTGCAGGGATATTCTAGAAGGCAATGGTGCCTTTAAGTGGGGAGATTTAAGTAAGTGGCTCTATGGCAGAAATAAAGGTTTTTGAAGACTACTTCACAGAAAAATTTATTCAATTGAAATTCAACAGAACTTTAATGGAATCTCTCCGGAGTGCAAACCATGTGCAACTTGAACTTTGATATCTAAGATGATGGTTTGGTACTCAAAGGATTGTGATCCCTACATACTAATGAGTTAAATTGCCAAGACTTTTTACTGTGGACAGGATCAAGCTGAAATTATTTCTTTAATTAAAATAATTCATTTTAATTGCTGATTAGAGCTTTTAAATTTATTAATTTAGTCAAAACATATTCAATCACTTATTACAGATACCAGATCACATACTAAGCTATGGGATGATAATGGTGGTACTAGCCAAGGTAAACTAGGTTGTGCTGCTGTAATAAACTGGCCCTAAGTCTCCAAAGCTTAAGCAATAACAGTTTATTCCTGCTTATCAAAGTCTGCTATGGATCGAGGTTACCCTCCAGCACAGCTGTCCTCTGGGTCAGGACTCATGTTGTACTGTACCCATCAAAACCCACTTCCACATTCACTGAGTTAGGGGAAAAGAGAAGTGAAGAGTTCAGTGCAGTATTCAAATCTTCCACCCAAAAGGGACACTTCTAGTCATATTACATTGGCTAAAGCAAGTCGATGACCATGCCCAACTTCAAGAAAGCAAGGAATCACAGTCTCTTCATGTGCTCAGATAGAGGGGAGAACTGGAGAGCAGGTGAGAAAAAGAAAAGAACTTTTGTCTCAGAAAGGTGGGTCCTTTAAATTATCGGGCCCAGAGAGACATCAAAATGATAAAGCAATGACATCCTCCTTCCTCTTTTGAGCTATGTATTCATCTCTTGAAACTGCTTGCTAGTGCCACAAGCAGCTATAAATTAATCTAGTAATGCCACACTGTATACTATAATCCACTTCCCATAGCTCAGCAATGTATAGTCAATCACTAATCAATGGTCTTTTTGTAAACCAATGAGATTTCCTGACAAACAACTTTGTATTGGCCCACTCCCTGCCCTCCTGTTTTACCTTGTAATGAAGAACAAAAGGAGCTCTTGTCCGAGATTGTTTGTTGCCCAGTCTTCCAGATAGCTGTCCTCACTATGGCTCAAGTAAACTCTTTAAATTATGTTTTGTGCCTCACTGTCTTACTTTTAGGTCAGCACAAGGAGGAGATGTGATGTGTATCAGAGTGGTTAATTGTCTCTGCCACCAGGAAGCTTTTGTTCTAGTAGTGGAGAGTCAAACATTGGATGCATAATCACAAAAATATATGCAATAACTTTATGTTAAATGCTACAAATAATAATGCACATTAACATTTATGAATTGTTCCATGCATTTTCTGTACATTCATAGGTTTAAACTTTGCACTTTATGAGTTAGGTACTGTAAGAGACCAGAGCATGCCACCCCAGAATAGGCCTTTTTGGTATAATGATTATTTTGAGAAACAGAAGCTATAGGAGAAGCTTCGAGAACAGAGTACAAGTTACCTTTTTGTAGGGGGAATTTAAATCTATGAAGGAAATCTCCATTTGTAAGGGTGTGTCCCTCTCGGTACTAGAAAGAGAGAATAACTCTACCTTACTAGAGACCCATAAGTGGAGAGGGCACTGACTTAAATATGTATAACAAGCTTTACTTCCTCTTACCATGTTTTCCTGGTCACTTCCTCATAACTGGCCACCCCACCACCACCCAAGACCCTTCTTTGTTTCAGCTGAAGATGGCATTTAAGTGTTGGGGACTAACATTATACTTTCCTAGTTTAAGAATTAAATTTAGTGAGTAATGTACGTGCTCTGCCCAGAGCATTTGAAAGTAATGTGTTCCGGACAGGGTCCTTGTGATAAACAAGGTTGCTGCCTAGAGGCATAACAAAGGACCTGAGTTTCTGCACTAAGGCAAGAACTGCCCAGCCCCACGGCAGTGGGGGTCTGGAAGTCACACAGTAAACACATTGTTCCTGTGATTGCTGCTCAGCCCCATAAGATGGCTGGTTAGTCAATGATGGGTAAGATCCCTCAAGGGAGGGGTGACCTAAGACAGGCACAGCTGCAGGGGATCAGCCTAAGAGGAACTGGGGACAAAAAATGCCCCCTGTGGCTGCCTTGGCCATCCTTGCTAATCTCAGTCTGTGATCTATGCCTGGTGCCTAGAGCAACCACCTAAAAACCTTGAGTCAGGGGACATCTGTGTCCTTAAGGCTATGTGTTCCCAAATTTATGGCCATTGCTGCAATGCCTGGGTGGTTACGTGTAAGGAACTAACTTTAATTTTTTAGAGTATAAAAATAAACTGAACTGGTGTATTAATACTCGAGTCTTCATGTGTGTCCGTGTTTTTCTTTTGTGTTTGTGTTCATCCTCCATCCTGTAAATGGACCACAGCATTTAAGCTTGAACTCAAAGCCACCTCTTAGAGAATGACTCATTCACTGGGTATCTCCTATGTCTATTTGAAATATACATGTTAATAAACTTGTGTTTGTTTTCTCTTGCTAATCTGTCTTTTGTTACAGGAAAACCCAGCTAAGAACCCATAAAAGGTAGAGAGAAAATTATCTTTTCTTCCCTAAAATACTACTATTATCCAAATTTTTCAGATTAAGAACTGAGAGATGCTGACACAGAGTTTAACTATGAAGGAAATGAAAAGATGCTGTGCAACATAACAGCAGGGGGATTTGCACTCATCTGCGAGGTCAGGGGCAGAATTTGCATGTAACTCTTTTGTTATGCCCTTTAGCAAAAGCCATTTTTTCCATAGCATTCTCTTGGTTCTTTTATAATACTTTCACTGGGATAAAATCTAACATAATCTGCCTTTTACTGACTTACACTCTTTTTTTTTTTATCATTTTTAAAATGAATTTCTAGTGTTGTGGACTTTTAACATCTTACAAAAAATTGCCTTTGGCTGACCTAGTTTTTGACATCCTGAATTTACTATACTTTATATGTAATTTTAGATAATATATGCTACATAATATAGAAGTGTTATCTCTGGACTTGGTTTCATCACAGCTTAGGAGATAGAGAATAATATGGCTGGCAGAGCTGAGTGAGGCAGTATGTACACTAGTTAGAGGTCGCTGCATCCTCAACCCTTTTGCTATCTACTAACCGAGTGTCTCTAAATCGCGTGGCACCTCTATTCCTCAGTTTCTGTATTTGTACGCTAAGGCTGCCATAACACAACAGAATGTTTTTTTTCAAAGTTCTGGAGGCTGCATATCTAAGACCAAGGTGCCAGTAATATTGGTTTCTGGTAATACTTCTCTCCTTGTCTTGTAGATGGACGCCTTCTTGCTGTGTTCTCAGATGGCCTTTTCCATGTGTGTGCATGCTCCTGGTATCTCTTCTTCTTTTTATAAGGATACCAGTCCTGTTGGATTAGGGTCCCATCCATATGACTTTATTGAATCTTAATTACCTCTGTTAAAGGCTCTATCTTCAAATATAGTCACACTGGGGGTTAGGGCTTCAACAGATGACTCTGAAAGGCGCACAATCAGTCCCTAACATTTCACCCTCTGATCCCCCCAAATTAATGTCCTTTCCCATATAAAATATATTCGCCCCATCCCAATAGCCTCAAAGGTCTTAACCCATGCCAATATCACTGTTAAGTCCAAAGTCTCATCAAAATATCATCTAAATAAGGTGTGGGTGAGACTTGAGGTGTGATTCATTCTTAGGCAAAATTCCCTTTTAGCTATGAACCTGTGAAATGATACAAGTTATGTGCTTCCAACTTATGTGCATTTCAAAATACAATAGTGGTACAGGCATAGGATAGTTTCCTCCTGGCATTATTGGGAGGATTGAATGGATGATATATGTGAGAGGCTCGGTGTGTTCTGAGTGCTAATAAATGCCAGACATTAATAAAGGAGAAACTTTAGGGCACATTAAAAAAACATTTTTGGGTTTAAAATACAAGGAGAAAACATTAATACCTGCTGTGGCTATTTCTTGGCATGCATAATTATGTGACTTGGATATTATGTTTGATAATGTCACTCCTGCGATGGAAAGCTCTAAACTGTCTCTGACAGCCTCTGCCCCACTCCACTCACCCTCCTCCCCAAAGTCTGCAATGCAGCTGCCTTGCTTTCCCTAAGCTGCCTTGAAAAATATTTCCTTTGGGTCTGCTACACTTTTCCCCATCACTTTGCTTTTCTCTTCTTAACTCTAATTCCCTTATTTTTAATATTAATGGCAAAAAAGATTAAAGGCATTTATGCATTATGTGCAAAAGAGTAAATTTGAAACTTATCTGAGAAATATTTGCTTGAACTTGAGCAACCTAGGCTTTTTAGGTCACTGACTCCTGGTCACTGCCTGAGTTGGCCTCCTGCCCACCATCCCTGACCCTTCAGCTCCAATCCCCCCCTGCCCTGGGCTTGCTGGCGAGTGTGAGCAGGTTGGTAAAATAAAAGACAGAGATTTTGCAGTCAAGGTGCTTAATCTTTCCAGAATTCTACTTCATATTTATAAAAAAGAGAATGATAATACCCAGTTTACCAAGTTATTTTTAGGATGAAAGAGGCAATAATTTACAATGGATCCAGCACAAAGCAGGCACTCAATAAACAACTTATTGTTAGAATCACATTAGTTTACATTTTTAGTGTGCTTAGAACTGAGTCTGGCACATAATAAACTTTACACAGAGGAGATCTATCAATCAAACTTTGGGGCCAAAAATGTACTTTAAGTTAACCAAGTTCAACTTTTATTTTATTATACTAGGAAATATTCTTTATGTAAATCCACCTATACCCTTTATTTCCCTGTTTTTCATTAGTAGTTATAGTAAGAAAATATCAGTACTATTGCATATTGTACAATTTTTAGGGAAAAAATCATATGGCTGATGGCATTTCTACCTGCACCTACATGGACAACTGACCTTGAAAAAATCAACCTGTGACTTTGCCACATTTCTCTTTCCCAGAAAAGGGACCAATTATTATAATCTACTGGTTATCAGGTTATTTAGGTTATTTTAAATTTTAATTTAACAACTTTCATAAGTTGGCGGGCCAAATACTTGCCACCTATGCAACTAATAGAGGCCAAAATGTATAACACAATTAATGTATAGCCTTGGTTCTGACCTCATGTGAAGAATGACCCATTTTCCCTGGCATTCCATGTGCCCCCTACTCGATCCCACCGCTTTGTGCCCAAGACTCCTGGTCCTTTTTCCTTCAGACTATCACCTCATACGCTGTAGGAACAGTATTCTGAGACTTGTCTGTACATACAGACCCTGAATCTATAAATTACCAACGCTGGAAATTCTGATTCAGACACATGCTCCCAAACAATGCCACCTTTGATTATGCAGGTATTCTACCTGGGGAAATTATTGACTCATTGTTTATGCAAACAATCAGTGTAGTGTTTCCACCTGTGGGAATCACGCAAATAGAAAAGACTGTAAAAACTTATTACTGACTTTGGCAGAAATTATTAATGATTTCACCTTTGCTTTAGATGAAACAGATCTAGCTCAACTCACTGGCATGACTTGTGATAGACAATCGCATTTCTCTAGATTTCTTGTTGGCCGGTTGTGGTGGCGTCTGTGCCGTTGGTAGCTTGTGCTTTGCTTTTACTGGTGACACAGACAAGGTGGAACAGGCTTTCATCACCATGATGAAAAAGCTACTTGCTTCTCCAAGGTTGATTCTCACGGTCTATGAAATTTGTTAGTGGCCTGGGTTGGACAACTGGGTGAAGTTCCTGGTTCCATATACCTTACAAGAACTATTAACTGCTCTTGTTTATGCAATAACAGTTATCATATTGGTTCATTGCATTCTGCCCGGAATAGCTGCTCTCCCGTTACATGATTGCCATAATGATATATTTAAAAAAAGGTCCAGACAATCTTGCCATGCAGTTGATGAAGGAGGTAGGTAAACAATCCCTGACAATGAAAATGTGGATTTCCAGCCTTCTTTGAATTGGCCAGCCTCTCACAAGGGCGATACCGACCAAAGATAGAGACTGAGAAATGGACAGTACCAACAGGCGATGGCCAGACTGCGTATGACAACAGAACTCTAACCCACAGGCCCTGTGGAAAACAGGCAGGGAAGCCAAACCACAACTCTGCAGAAACTGACCCACGTGGTCAACTACTGTTAGCTTCTCTATGTTTTGCCTTTGCTTCCAACTCAGAATCACTCAGACAAAGCCAAATACTGTGTATTCCCCAAACCATATGAAGCATGACACACCTATGATGCCCTGATTTTAGTTATTCCTCCTGCAGCTTCCCACTGCCAGCAATCTCCAGCCCGATAGTAGCTGAAACCTTTCCTCTTATTCACTGTCGAGCTTCCCCCCTTCCACCTCTGCCAAACGCGAGTGATGGTGGCTGCCTTCCTCGCTATAGCAAACTCCGAATGAGTTGCCACTGTTGGTTCTCATTGCAGTAGTCTTCGTTTATTTCTACAGCTTCCAATCAGTAACTTAGCTCTGTGGGCATAAAGGTAGAGAAATTATAAGGTCAGTTTCAGACATGAAAGGTCACTGTGAGGGAACAGTGAGGAAAGGGTCTTTTGTTTAAAATGAAGGAAAAGTAGTTTCTGGAAAATCGCCTAGAATCTTCTGGAAAATATGAAGGCGGGGAAAATAAGCAGTTTGCTTGGCTTTGAATAATGACTTGATGGGCTGGATGGAGTCCTTGTTTTTGCAGTAAGAAAAGAAAGAAAAAAAATGTTCAGTGCTTTGTGTCTGAGAGCAATCTGCCTACCCAGGTTCTAAAAGCACTTTGCAAAAATCATCTGGTGTCAAATATTGTAAATCCTTTTTCAAAAATGAGAAACAGGAGCACTGTTGATTTTTTCTAGGAGAGTAGAATAAAGGTTTGTTTTTTCCCATTAAATATTCTAATAATTATTCTGGTTTAATCATACGCCAGCCTATATGGCAGGCTTTTATATATTATGTATGCTTGACACAATAAAATACTCCTAACAATAAAAAAAGCCAATAAATAGTCGTCGACTTTTAAATTTAGTCTATTTCTCCTTACAATGTAAAGAAAGCTGATACTGCGTTTACATATTTATATGGAATAATTTTATGGCTTGAAGTAATCCTCACACCCCACTCTGTGCTGTTGACAACACTTTCTATCATTTTGAATTTACTTTCCTTGCCTTGATTCTATAAAGAAAAAAAAAACTTGCCATAATCTTTATTTTTCTGCTTTAGTCTGGATGAGTGCTTTAGTATTATAAATGGGACCATAAATCTAATCCTTTGAAGCCAGGTTTATTGCTTTAGATTCCATTATTTCCCCTCACTTCGGAAAAATGACTTAGGTGTATGAAGTTCAAGTTGCTATGCATTATTTTAAAATCACAATTTACCTCTAATAAAGTGATTCTTAACTTTCTAAAATGACTTCAGTGTTATTTGAAGGTTTCAAAAGATTATTATTAAAAACAACAGCAAGTGTATGTGAGGTGCTGCACTTTTAGCAGAGAGATGGGTAGGGAAATAAAATTCCATCGGGACTTTGCAATTCTAGGAAGGCTGGCAGAGAATCTTCTTATTTTTGAGAGTGGTCTTTTCTTTGGGGTCTTGGTTTCCTCACCGCCAACGTGAGAACAGGAAATGGCTTTGAGCCCTACCAGTGACTCGCTGAGTGTTATAGACTTGTTCAAGCCTTTTATTTTTTTGCCTCTGGTTTCCTGTTGGTGGAAGTGTTGCTGCTGTCGGCTTGCAGAGATGATGTAAGAATTTATTACCTAAGTAACACCGTGCTGTTGAGACTAAGCTTGTCAGCCTAAGATAGCCTATTTCTTTTCTATCATCTTTGCATACCTCTATATTCTTTCACGAGGACTTCGTTTCCCCTGTATTTCACCTTCTCTCCTTAATAAAGGCAGCTGTTACGCTTCCAGTCTTATCATTCATACTTTCCAAGAGCAGAACATGCACATGATGGGTCTTTGAACATGAAATTTAAGATTTGCTCTCCGGTTTCCACAGTCCTGTTTTCTTTTTGGTACTTTTCTCACACCACCAAGAAACTATCTGATCTTCTTTTCCTAATAAAAAAAGAGTTGCTTTTTTATACACAAATTTTAATCCATGTATTTAACAAATACTTAGTAGTCACTTACTACATGCCATGCACTCTGCTAGGCACCGAGGCGCAAAGATGCTCAAGTCCATTTCCTTCCCTGAAGGGGCTCATTCTCACAAAGGGGAAGCCACAGCAGCTGGTGGAGACTGATGGGTACAGTCCAGGTGGCAGCTTGAATCCCCTGTCCTTGGACATTTAAGAAAAATCACTCCAATACTTATTGTTCATCCTGGGGAAGCCCATTGCCCTTGACAAGGTTTCGTTGTTATTGTTGTTTGAGATTCTTTGGGCCTATAGTCTCGTGGTCATCTCACTCTAGTGGTTTCCTGATGACTCCACTCACTTGATTTCACTCGTGTCTCACCTTCCACAGCTATTGTGTTTTCTACACTCCACACAGACCTGGGTGTGGACGTCATCTCCTTTCCTTGATTTCCTGCAAAACACAAGGCCTTAGTACATGGTAAGGAGTATTAAAGTGCAGTAATAGAGGTCGGCCATGTGATGACAGAGAACCACACAGGAAATAATTGAATGTGGATGCTGCCACTGTCTTTTCAGGATTTCCCAGGCCACCTGTTCTGCCACGGGGTCCATTCTTCTCTAAAAAGACACAAAACGAGCTCCAACACCAGTTTCAGTGCGGAACAATTTTTATCTTCTCCACAGGTGTCTGTAGCTCCTGGGGTGGTCACCTCACTTCCCATTCCTCATTCTCTTTCTTACTCATCTTCTGCCATTTGTCCCTGAAATGAAAGTGTCCCACAAGATTACCTTTTCTTTTTATTCTTTCTTCGAGGCCAATCTCACTCAGTTTCATCACTTCAACAAATGATCTTTGTGCAGATAATTTTACTCAGCAGCTTTTCTAGTTCTAACCGCATATGAATTTCAGGCATAAAATTGTGATAAGAATGAGCCTTGTAATCAATACAACTAACTATGTGCCCTTCTCCTCCCAGATCTGCTGCTTCTCCTGTTGTTTCCATCTCGTTAATGACCATCCGAATGACTATTCCATAACAGGGAAGACAAAGAACAAAAAATAATAACTTAAAAAGAAATATCTAGTCGTGGTAGGGTTCGTGGTTAAGCAGAGCTCTATTTTTTTTTCTCAGCAAATGTAAAATGAATTCACTAGGATATTTGCTCTACTATTCAAATGTGCAAAGAAAATTTGGATCAGAAGAAATGAGAGCTAACACTTAGAGGTGTGTGTCTAAACCTCATCATGAAATTTAAACGCTGACTTGCTCTTTTTTGCAAATCGCAGATGTCTATAAGTCTTCTTCTTACACATTCTCTTCCTCAGTCTTTCCGCTGACAATGTGAAAGAGAGCCACAAGAGATTAAAATGCTAACCCTGCCCAGGAAGACACACCACCCAGCCTCCTGATAGGTGAGGAGCTAGGTGAGGAACTAGTCTTGCGCGGCTCGTTAGCCTTCCACTGCAAATGGCTGGCGGCTGAGTAAATCAGGCAACAGAGGGAACCCAGGTTAGAAAGTTATTGAGACTGGTTTCTTGACTGGAGAGCTTGAGGGGGGAGAGTTATGTCTCAGTGCAGCGGTGGCCTGGAGGCTGTATCATGCAGCAGGGAGTCTAAGTTCTGTCTTGGTGCTCTCTGCTACATAGAGTGAAAGGCTTTGGCGTACTGGCTTAGATGATTTCTTTAGCTCTTTAAATATGCTGTGTTATCATTTTTACTCTGCTGTGTTGCTATCATGTTATCTTGGGGCCATACTCCACATAGGTCTTCTTCAGAATTTCAAACAGAACATGGCACAAGGCACAAGAATCCTTTAATGCTCACCTTAACTATTAAATTACAGACCATTGCAGACGGGTTTTCTGCTTGGGGTGGTGTAAGGTCGCCACGAAACATGCAAGGCTGACTCCTGCTTGCGCTCTGTCTCTGCCATTCTCCTTGGCACGTCCCCTTGGCCTGGGATGGGACAGGCTTTCCCTTACATCCCTTCTCATCCTTTGTCTGGTCCGGCAAGGGACTCCTTCACATCACACTGGACTCATTTTCAAAGTAGACTGTCCTCCTCCCACCCATCCCCAAAGGAACAACAGTAGAGTGGTTACCAGAAAACATGCTTTATGGGGGAAGCAAAGTCCACGTCAGTTTAACTCATTCCGAGTATTTTCCATGCTACCACAGAAGCTATTGATACAGGGAAATTTTCTGGGCAGGGTACTGGCAAATTTGCGAAAAGATCCCAGGGGTATTCTAGCGGGGTATTGGAGCGGAGAAAGGCCTGAGACCCAATCTTGTCCACTTGCATTCAACGTCATAGATAATCGTGGGGTGGGAGCCTCTGACTGAGGCTTGGTGGCGGGCAGGGACTCGGGCTGGCGGCGGGTGGGCGCGGCTCCTCGCGGAGACTCAACACAGGAGGGAGGCGAGACAGTGCGTGACTGCAGAGGGGACCAGACCCAGAGGAAAGGGACATAAACCAGCTTGCTTTGCTGTCACTCTTTACCTCACCCAGACAGTTTCTTTAGGAGTTTCAATAGCTGCGAAATACATTTTAATCATTTGTTGCTTTCAAAGTCTAATAAAACGAATCTGTTCAGTTATTTTTTGGCCATCCGGCACTGTCAGTCTATTCCTCTGGCTTAAAGAAACCTCCGTGGCCCAGACATTCTCTGCCCCTCTGTCCCGCCCTGTTTCCGGAGCCTGGGGACACGAGGCTGGTGCTGACACTTGGGTTCTCAGACAGCAACCGCCAAAATCAGTGATAGGGTTTGGGGACTCTGCCAGGCTCCCAAGCCTTTTCTGTTGGACAGCTTGGTCAATCACAAGTTTGTCACCTCCTCTGATGGCTGTCTGCCTGCTAATGCAGGGATTTTAGAAATGTGGTGTAGCCCAAATAGGGATTGAAAGGTCACTGTTCCTTGGTCAAACTGTCAGGTTTCATTGCAAAAATATGGTTTATACAGTTCCTGACATGGCCGTGGGAACGGAATGCTAATGGACTATCGCATCTTCTCTGTATCACCATATTTATTTAATTCTAATGTTCACTATCAACTTAGAAACATACTTTCAGAAAGAAAAAAAATTACACTGTTTCCATAATGTTAAATGTGTTTATTGATTGTAAGGCGTATGTCCTGGTTTCAGAAACATTTAACTGGCAGGGAACACCTTCATTTAACAATCAGGGAAATATGAAGACCTCATGAATATGTAATGGTTACATTGTACAAGCAGGAGAACTCATGGAGTGTGATGAGCAAACCACTTTATTTACCTCCTATGCAACTCATTCTAGTTCTCTTTAAAGTTTGTAGGAGCAGCTCTTTCCATGCGCTTAAATGAAACTTAAAACAAGGCCCATAAATTTTCTGGTTAGCCTGGAATATTCCACAACAGTTTATATTCCCAATATATACTGGGAATATTCCCAGTCTCAGTTCAAAACTTAATATGTCCAAGCCAAGCAAGGAGACTGAAAAATTAGGTGATCCCCTTACTAAGATCTTTTGTCTGAACTCAATTTGCCACAAGGGAAGGTGACTGTTCCATCTGACTGTTACGACTCCTTCCTTTATCCTCAAGCACCCAGTGGAATCCTTCTAGGTTCTTTCTGCTGAGGTATCTTTGGACCTTCGGGTAGTTTTCTTAGGCAGAATCTTAGTAAACTTTACACCAGCTTTTTTGTACACAATCCACAGGAAATATCCATGCTTTTCTCACCCTAAAATCTCTGGGAACACAGGGCAATCCAGTAGCAGATATCACACCTTGTCTTCTGTCTCAGGTAAGTGATGCCCCTTATATTCCACAGCTGTGATTTAGAGAGCTAGCCACACAGTGAGCTTCCTGACTTCAAGTCAGGAAAAGGCAGCTCCTAGTTATTTACCATGAGATGGGGGCTCTTAGCACAGTGACAATATTCCATATAGCACAGTCTTCTAACATCCTATGCTATTTCTAAGCTTCTCCCACTTCTTTTTATAGGCTAGAGCCAATGGTGAGCTACGGGGTCACAAAACTGGTTGTTAGAAATACTTTTTAGCCCTAATAATGATACATTGTAGCAGTGGTGCACAGCATGTATTGTTTTGAGGACCTCAGCTGAAATTAAGACTAAAAAATTTCTCTTTAACATGTAATCCTATATTTTTCAGGTCTTACCTGTCTATGTAGTCAGTTTAGAAGAAAAATACATTTTCTTAACTATAGAGCTTGCATTATTTATCATCACTGTTATGGATACAAGAGATAGGAACCCTGTCCACACTAATTTACTAAGAAGTGGAATACATTAACTCAAAGGATAGCACAGTTCATAAGCAGGGCTAGCAGGATCTAAGTACTGAAATGAAGTAGTCAGGACTTATTCTCTATTTCCTTTCTTTCTCTTTATCTCATTTTAGAGTATAATTTTTAACAAATCATGACTCTCACGCAAATATAAAATGAACTCATTTCAAAGATTTCAATCAACTCACAAATTGATGAGAGAATTATAAGATATTAAAACTGTTTCAAAAATCATTTGGGATGCTAGGCAGGTATAAGAAACTTAAAGCATACTGAAATAAGATTGCTGGTTGGATACAGAAACTAGCTAACATTCAACAGGGCAATAAACTGTAATGATTGGGATGATCTATTCCGCTGGACAGAGATTATTTCCATCTCCACCAGAAAAATATCTACAGGTTAACATGGGACCTCACTACCCCTGGATTTTTAATCAATGATGAAGAGTGAGTCAAACTAAATTTACTTTCATAGATAATCCTTAGTTGGTCTTCACCCCTATGTGACACTAAAAGGACACTCGACCTACTTTTTGCCTTATCCCCAAGTCTTGCATAATTTTTCACAACACTTGGGTCTACTTTTCTGTATATTACTTTCTTTCTCAGGCAAGTTTTTCCATGCATGAATATCTGGCCATTCTAGGCCTCTGTTTTCCTTCTTATTTGCAATCCTAGTGAAAGGAACCTGTCTCTTATGCAAAAGTTCCATAAAAGCCCTGTGCTTTCATATCACAGCTTGACTTTGGTTATTTATACAGTCACAGTGCCCACACGAGTAGAAGGCATCAAATAGCCTTTCCTGGGACTTGCCCCCACTTCCCTCCTAGAGTTGGAAAATAGGTCAGTTGCATCCAAACTACAAAGATTGAAAGTGAAGGAGGGGTGGGTTCCTGAAGAAAAATTAGCATTCTATTTCTAGAAGAAGGGGAGGAAATGTTGAGGCCTTCTGGCCTCTGTCAAAGTCTTTGAGAGATTAATGAGAGTCCTTAGAGATATCTCATAAGAACTCATGAACGACCGTGCTGAGGCCAGGTATTGCCAAGTTCTGGTGGCCATTTACTAGACCCTGCCCTGCCTTACCTGGTGCAGATTTTGCTCTGTGGGCATCTCACCCTCTGTGTGTGACTCGCCTTCACCAACCACCAGTGCAAAAACACTGGAGGCCTCTCAGTCCCAGGATTGTGCTACGACTTCGGCAAAATGAAGAAATGCCCACTTTGTATTTGTGTCACAGTTTGTTAGAACAGTCACAAACACTGCTTTGACCCTGTATTTTTTGGAGGGGAATTTTTTCCGTGAACCCCGTCTTTCAGTTTTTGCTAGTTGATTTGCTTTCCACTGAACTTCGGCATGGAGTTAGGAGACAAATAAGAGTAACACACACTGTAATGCATTCAAACGAACTACCTTTCTGTCAACAACCGAGGCTTTGTTGCCATGGCAGGCTCCTGAAGTCTGCCTTCCTCCTCCTTAGGGATGAGTTCTCACAAGAAGCATCTGGCTCCTTCTGCAAAGGCCAGCGCCCGGCTTCCACAGCACTTGGCCAAACATGCCCAGACACGTCTGCATACTCAAGCTGGGAGGCACACTTTTAGTGGTAGAGTCATCAAGTGTCAAAACAAAAAAGCTGCTTGTGTATTCAGATCTCAATTATTTGTCAGATGGCCAAGATCACCTACTAGTTAGTGACAGAACTAAGACAAAGCCCAGATCTCCTGACCTGACAAGTGTTCTTCCTATTTCCTAGTTCCATCTGTCCTTACTGGATAATGATAAGCTCAAATTATATACAGCAAGTTTTATGTCCAGAAACTACTTTCTGCTTTCAGAATCAAGTAACATTATATACCCCATGCATTAAAAAAAAAGGTGACAAAATTTAATTCCAGACAATCCTGTATGTATGTGAAATGTCTGCAAGTCCTAGATGTTAATGTTTTCAATTGAAAAAACATGCCAGAAGAGAAGAAAATAATTGTTCTCTTTTTCACCCCCCTTCCTTTCTTATCTCTGCTCCAATTACATTACAGGTTTTTTTCAATAGTCCTCTTCATGTCTGAGGGAGAGTGTGGCAGATTTGTGATGATTGCTTCCTTTATTACTAGTCCAGATGAGTAGGAGCCTCTGGTAAATTATGGGAGATTTTTGAATAAAAGGGACCACTATGTTAGTTTTCCAAAATGTAGCCAAAGAGAATGCTAGTCTTAATGATAAGTTCAGATGGGGGGGTGGGGAGGGTTGGGGGGAATGGCAGAGTTAAGGTAACACTCCGACTCCTGCTCCCAGAGAAGGAGACATAGATCTTGGTCTCCTACGTGCGAGTGGATCTCCCCACTACAAGGACAGCATCGAGAATCTGCAGAGGTTCAGCGTGGGACTCTCATAAAAGGAAAAACAAAGAGATACACCAGCTCTCAAGAGACGGAGACTGAACAAACCCCAAACACTAAAATGACAGAAGAATTCCAAAATTGGATTGTAAGAAAGCTCGATGATATGTAAGAAAAAATGGATAACCAACACAAAGAAACTACAAAGAAGATACAGGACTTGGAACAAAGATTCACTAAGGAGATCGAGATCTCAAAGAAGAATCAATCCAATATCCTGGAAATGAATGATTTATTCGGGGAAATTCAAAACACATTGGAAAGTCTCAAAAATAGGGTGGACCAAACAGAAGAAAGAATCTCAGAGGTTGAAGACAACACATTCAAATCAAATAAGTTAATCACAGAGTTAGAGCAGAAAAATAAGAGACATGAGCAAAGCTTACAAGAATTGTGGGATTATACGAAGGAAAATAACCTGCAGGTCCACTGGATTCCCGAGAAGAAGGAAGAAAACACCCAAGGGTTGGATAAGCTATTTGAAGAAATAATTGAGGAAAACTTCCCAGGTCTAACCAGTAACCTAGAATTAGAAATACAAGAGGCCAAAAGGACTCCTGGGAGATACAATGCAAACAGGAAAACACCACGGCATCTAGTCATCAGACTGACCAAAATATCAACAAAAGAGACCCTCCTACAAGCTGTAAGGCGAAAGAAGCAAGTTACATACAAAGGAAAACCAATCCAAATAACGCCAGATTTCTCAACTGAAACAATACAAGCAAGGAGAGACTGGGCCCCCATTCTCACTCTTTTGAAACAAAATCATGCCCAGCCTAGAACCTTGTAGCCTGCAAAACTAAGCTTTATATATGAAGGAGAAATTAAGACATTCTCAGATAAGCCAAGTCTCAGAGAATTCACCAAGACAAGACCAGCCCTACAAGAAGTACTCAAAACAGTGTTACTCACGGAACACCATAATAAAAACTCACGAATATAAAATCATCCAAAACCCAAAGATTAAAGGCCAGATATTACAATGGCTCAAGAGAGAAATCAAAGCAACAACATCCAACCCAACAGAATGAACAGTAATCTACATCACCTATCAGTTCTCTCAATAAATGTGAATGGCTTAAACTCTCCACTCAAGAGACATAAGTTGGCTGAACGGATAGGAAAATACAAGCCAAGTATCTGCTGTCTTCAGGAAACACATCTAACCTGCAAGGATGCATATAGACTAAAAGTAAAGGGTTAGAGATCAGTATTCTAAGCAAGTAGAAGCCAAAAAAGGCTGGCGTGGCAATTCTAATCTCAGATGATTTAGTTTTTAAACCAACAAAAGTAGTGAAAGACAAAGATAGTCATTATATAATGGTGAAGGGCACAGTTCAACAAGAAGAGATAACAATTTTAAATATATATGCACCCAACTTAGGTGCACCCAGATTCATAAAGCAAACCTTACTGGATCTAAGCAAATTGATTAACAGCAACTCCATAATCACCGGAGATTTCAACACCCCACTGACGGCACAGGACAGATCCTCCAAACAGAAAATTAATAAAGAAATAATGGACTTAAACAAAACTCTAGGACAATTGGGTCTGACTGATATTTACAGGACTTTCTACCCCAAATCCACTGAATATACGTTCTTCTCATCAGCTCACGGGACATCCTCTAAGATTGACCATATCCTAGGACACAAAGTAAGCCTCAAGAAATTTAAAAAAATAGAAATCATACCATGTATCTTGTCAGATCACAGTGGAATAAAAGTAGAAATCAACCCTAACAGAAATTCACATTTCTACACAAAAATGTGGAAATTAAACAACCTCCTACTAAATGATTACTTCATAAATGAAGAAATCAAGGTGGAAATAAAAAAATTCTATGAACAAAATGACAATGGAGAGACAAGTTATCAAATCCTCTGGGACACAGCTAAAGCAGTACTGAGAGGAAAGTTTATTTCCATAAATTCCTATAACCAAAAGTCAAAAAGATCACAAATAGAAAATCTAATGAAATGACTTAAAGAGCTGAAAAAAGAAAAACAGACCAACCCCAAACCCAGCAGAAGAAGTGAAATCAACAAGATCAAATGAGAACTAAATGAAATTGACAACAGGGAAGCTATACAGGAGATTAATAAAACAAAAAGTTGATTCTTTGAAAAAATTAAACAAAATTGACACGCCATTGGCTAGGCTAACGAAAAGCAGAAAAGAGAAATCTCTAATAAGCTCCATCAGGAACGAAAAAGGAGATATCACAACTGATCCCAAGGACACACAAGATATAATTTATGAATACTACAAAAACCTTTGTGTACACAAACTGGAAAATGTGGAGGAAATGGACAAATTTCTAGAAACACACAGCCTCCCTAGGCTCAACCAGGAAGAAATAGAATTCCTGAACAGACCAATCTCAAGAACTGAAATAGAAACAGCAATTAAAAATCTCCCTAAAAAGAAAAGTCCCGGTCCAGATGGCTTCACACCCGAATTTTACCACACTTACAAAGAAGAACTAGTACCTATCTTGCAGAAATTATTCCACAACACCGAGAAGAATGGAAACCTCCCTGACACCTTTTATGAAGTGAATATTACTCTGATACCAAAACCAGGAGAGGATGCAACAAAAAGAGAAAACTACAGACCAATATCCCTAATGAATAAAGATGCAAAATTTTTCAACAAAATCCTAGCTAACCGAATCCAGATGCTTATCAAAAAAATGATCCATCACGATCAAGTGGGCTTCATCCCAGGGATTCAGGGATGGTTCAACATATGTAAATCTATAAATGCAATTCACCACATAAACAGAAGCAAAAAAAAAGACCACATGATTCTTTCAATAGATGCAGAAAAAGCTTTTGACAAAATTCAACACCCTTTCATGATACGAACACTTAATAAAATAGGCATAGAAGGGACATACCTAAAAATGATACAAGCCATATATGACAGACCCATAGCCAACATCATACTGAATGGGGAAAAATTGAGAGCATTCCCACTTAGAACTGGAACCAGACAAGGCTGCCCACTATCTCTACTTCTATTCAACATAGTGCTGGAAGTTGTGGCTACAGCAATCAGACAGGAAAGTGGAATTAAAGGGGCAGAAGAGATCAAACTTTCACTGTTTGCTGATGATATGATATTTAGAAAACCCAAAGATTCAACCAAGAAACTCCTGGAACTGATAAATGAATTTAGTAAAGTCTCAGGATACAAAATCAATACACAGAAATCAGAGGCATTCATATACACCAACAACAATCAAATTGAGAACCAAATCAAAGGCTCAATTCCCTTCACAATAGCAACAAAGAAATTAAAGTACCTAGGAATATACTTAACCAAGGAGGTAAAAGACCTCTACAGGGAGAACTATGAAACACTGAGGAAGGAAATAGCAGAGGATGTAAACAGATGGAAATCCATACCATGCTCGTGGGTCGGCAGACTCAACATCATTAAAATGTCTATACTACCCAAACCCATCTACAGATTCAATGCAATACCTATTAAAATCCCATCATCATTCTTCACAGATATAGAAAAAATAATTTTATGCTTCGTTTGGAACCAAAGAAGACCTTGCATATCAAAAGCAATTCTAGGAAAACAAAACCAAAATGGCAGGTATTAATATGCCAGATATCAAACTATACTACAAAGCTGTAGTAATTAAATCAATCTGGTATTGGCACAAAAATAGGAAGATTGACCAGTGGGACAGATCTGAGAATCCTGATATAAAACCATCCTCATATAGCCATCTAATCTTTGACAAAGCAGACAAAAACATACACTGGGGAAAAGAATCCCTTTTCAATAAATGGTGCTGGGAAAACTGGATAGCCACTTGTAGAAAGCTGAAGCAGGACCCACACCTTTCACCTCTCACAAAAATCAATTCACGCTGGATAACAGACTTAAACCTAAGGTATGAAACTATTAGAATTCTAGAGGAAAATGTTGGAAATACTCTTCTAGACATTGACCTAGGCAAAGAATTTATGAAGAAGACCCCAAAGGCAATCACAACAGCAACGAAAATAAACAAATGGGACCTGATCAAATTAAAAAGCTTCTGTACAGCCAAAGAAACTGTCAAGAGAGCAAACAAACAACCCACAGAATGGGAGAAAATTTTTGCATCCTACAAATCTGATAAGGGGCTGATAACTAGAATATACTTAGAACTCATGAAAATTAGCAAGAAAAAAATCAAACAACCCTATCAAAAAGTGGGCAAAGGACTTGAACAGAAACTTTTCTAAAGAAGACAGAAGAATGGCCAACAAACATATGAAAAAATGCTCAACATCTCTAATCATCAGGGAAATGCAAATCAAAACCACAATGAGATATCACTTAATTCCAGTAAGAATGGCCTTTATCAAAAAGTCCTCAAACAATAAATGCTGGTGTGGATGCGGAGAGATAGGAACACTCCTACACTGTTGGTGGGACTGCAAACTAGTTCAACCTCTTTGGAAAGCAATATGGAGATACAATTTGATTCAGCAATCCCATTACTGGGCATCTACCCAAAAGATCCAATGACACTTTACAAAAAAAGACCTGCACTCGAATGTTTATAGTAGCACAATTCATAATTGCAAGGCTGTGGAAACAGCCCAAGTGCCCATCAATCCAAGAGTGGATTAATAAAATGTGGTATATGTATACCACGGAGTACTATTCAGCTCTAAGAAACAATAGTGATATAGCACATCTTGTATTTTCCTGGTTAGAGCTGGAACCCATACTACTAAATGAAGTACCCCAAGAATGGAAAAACAAGCACCAGATGTAACTCAGCAGCAAACTGGTATTAACTGAGCAGCACCTAAGTGGACACATAGGTACTACAGTAATAGGGTATTGGGCAAGGGGAAAGGGTGCGGGGGGCAGGCATATACATACATAATGAGTGAGATGTGCAGCATCTGGGGGATGTTCACGCTGGAAACTCAGACTTGTGGGGGGAGGGGGGAAGAGCATTATTTGAAACCTTAAAATTTGTACCCTCATAATATGCTGAAATAAAAAAACCAAAAAAAAAACCAAAAAACAAAAAACAACAACAACAACAAAAAGATAAGTTCAAAGACTTTCCTGTGGTAGAGCCACACGAGTGCTGGGAGGTGTCTAGGTGGATGGTATTGAAGGCATCCCCACAGGGTCCTGTGTACCCCAATATAATGTGGCGATGCAGACTAGAGTCCTGCAGCCCCTAAGGGAGGCAAGTGGCTGATCAGGAAAGACCTCAGCAGTGGAATTCAAAGGGCAGGGAATGGGTGGACTGAGAGGTCGGGGGCCAGGTGGGCTGAGGTCTCAGTGCAGCTTGACAAGGACTGACAGACTCCCTCCTTGCCCAAGCTTCAGTCAGCCCCCTATGAGCCCTCTTTCTGACGAGACTTTGACCTTGGCACTATCCTGTCTTTGGTCTGCCCAATCCAATCTTGGCAAAGAATCCTGCTAAGTCATTTCCCCACCCTTGACATCTGATCATCTTTGAAATCCAGTCGAATTCCTTAGCCCCCACCTTTGATGTATAAGTCCTTGGCCTGCCTTCAGGAAGAATCCTGTTCAGTCAGTTTAGCAAGAATCCTCCACCCTTGATGTTTTACCTCTTAGTACTTTTCTACCCAGTGGCCCCTCACTGTGCTCCTTGCTATAGTTGGAGTTGAGCCCTGCATTCTCCACTGCCAATCTCTGTTGTAATGGTCTTGAGTGAAGTCTTTTTCACTGTTTTAACAAGTGTCCGAACAGGACAGAGGAGAGCACAGAACCATTGCATCGTACCCACCTACCAACTGGGGCAGGGATGTTCCGTAAGCTTCCGTCAAGTCCAAATGCCACCTGAGAGTAAGGGAGGGAGAAAACCCTGAACTGAAGAGAAATTAACCAAAAAGCCAACGTAGCAAACCATTAAGAACTAAGTTATCTTGAAATGGTACAATGAAGCATTTTTGTTTGCAATGAAAATTGGGGCTGGTAAACCATGTTCAGGTATAGAAAAGAAAGGAAAGTTGCATGGCTTTGTATATCTCAGCTCCTTTCCTGAATTTGAGAACCACGTATTTCTGAAAAATGTCACCTCCAAGATAATTTAATTTTTTTTATTCCAGAAAAATAAAATGCATCTTTTGCAGAGACTGATTAATGTCTATTAAGAGAGATATTCACCTTGTCACATTAACCTCCATGCTTTAAGGGAAGTCATGGGGACTGCTCAAATTTAGTTATTTCTTGGAGTCTTTCACTGTGAGAATTTCTCCCATTTAATAAAAAAAATAAAGCCTTTATAGCCTCAGGTATGCCTCTCCACCACTTAATTTGCATATACTTAATCAGGACCTATTTTTCATTCTTCAAAAAATCCAATCTAGATGAATGCCTGTGTTATGAGCTCTCCAACTAATAGCCAGAGAGCTCTGTCTCATTCAGTCTAGCTCTCTGTAAAAGTTAGCATGCTGGTGTTCATCAGGCATTAAATGTCAGGGTGACAAATTGCCAAATCCAGAGCAGCTTCTACTCCCAGCAGTGAGCACTTTTCAGATCATTTTGCTTTTAAGTTTTTTTTTTTTCCATGTTTCTAATAGAAGAGAGACAGAGCAGGAGAAGATAGTAATGCACTTTGTTCAGTCACTTAGTTATAAGTCAATAGTTTTCCCCAGTGCAAAGAGATACTATTCCCTTTTAAGCCCTAGGACTGGTAGATTTCTGAGAGGTCAGGGAGCACATTATGGAATCATGCCTCAATTTGAAGGTGCGATTTTTTTTCTTTATTTTTCTCCTGAAGAAGGATGGTAACATTTCAAAAAGTTAAGGGGTAAAATGATGCAGTAAACAGATACTTATTACTGTCTTTTGCAAATTGTGCAATGCTAGCTCTAATATTCTGACCTATTTGCTGGGATATTCTGTGTGCAATTTGTCAGTACCTATTTGTAGTTATAAGAGCTTTTTATTTAGAAAAAGATTTCTTCATACTGAAATCTGAAGGAAAAAATAGGAGTATAAGTTGGGTGTACTTAAAACTAAGCTGCTGAATCAAAATGCTTGGAGTGATATGTCATCAACTATTCTTTCTCTCATTCTGTTCTCTCACATACAGTCATATGATCAAGGGAAACTCTGAGGCCAGGGATATATATACCTGCAACTGGAGATGAAAACTTAAGGATGAGTACCCTTGCACTGATACGAGACTGAACTAAATACTTACAGAATCCCGTCCAAATTTGAGAGTCACTCAGATAATTCAAGCTCCTAAATTGTCTTTGTAGAAGCATCACTCTGGTCCCCCCAGCATTCCCCTTGTGCGTGTGTGGCCCCAATTTCCACCTTTTTGCAAGGACACCAGTCAGGTTGGGTCAGGGCTCACCTGCTACTTTGCTGTAACTTGATTACTGCTGTAATGTCCTTCCCCCGCTTTGTGAGGCTCTAGGGCTTAGGGCTTCAACACAGAAATTTTGAAGGGGACACAATTCAACCCATCGCGTGCTCCAACATGCCATCCTGGGCCCGGGCACTGTCTGCCTTGTTTCCTCACCACCCTGAGCCTGCTGGTTTTGACTCTCATAGTTCCTGCCTCAGGCATAACCGATGGCCGCTGCATCTCGGGTATTGCTCTGTGCTCCAGAGACAAGGCAGGAAGAAGCAAAAGGAGGCCATACTATCCACACAGGCTCCTTGTTAGGAAGCAGAACCTGGCATGGGGTTTTAGATCATTGGCCAGAACTATGTCACCTACAGCTGAGATAAAAACTGGGAAATAGGGTATTTAGCTTTCCAGCTTCCACAGGAGAAGACGAGAGAGGAGGGTGGGTATTGCCCACATTGTCTGCCACACCAGCTCAGCCACATGCTTACCAGGCCCCTAGTGTCCTCCCTACATTTCTATTTGCTGCATCTACTTCACTTACCCTCGAGCTTGGACTATGCAATCATCTGCCGTCTCTATGACAACATCCAGCACTGGTGAGCACTCCTGGGGAAATCATACATTCTCTGAACTAGAATCACTGCTAAGTCATGGTCTCCAATCAAAAGGTCCCTAGTATTAATATTATTTAGAAATACTTCTACACACCTCTGATTAGCTCTCTCTCCTGTCCACCATGGCTCTTCCAGACGTCCACTGTCTTCTTCACTTGCTCCCTAGCTACTCACTCCCTTGCACTGCAAAATTAGTGGTTATTAATTTTGAACAGGGCCAGCTACCCTATCCTTTAATTCACTGGTCTCCAATTTCCTTCTAGTCTCCTTTTATCTGTTTAAACCTGATTCCCTAATGTAGGCTCTTCACCTGTTTCCTCCTACCTCACTTGGGACTCTGCTGCATGGAGCACTCCCTCTGGTGCCCAACTTTCATCCTTTCCCTTTCTACGATCCTCTTCTTTAGCTATAAGCATGTCTAAATCTTTTCCATCAAAAAAATAAACAAACAAATAAATCCTTTCATCAATACATCCATCCTTCTCTGGCTACCACTCTTATCTTTCTTCCTATCTTCATAATAAACTTCTTACATGAATAGTCTTTATGTTTTGTCTTCATCTCTTCCCCTTTCGATCACTCTTAAATTTACTGTAGTCTACACCTTGCTAATCTACTGAAATTGCTCTGATAATTTCCAGTGACCTTCAAAGCGCCAAGTTCAGCAAACTTCTTAAGTCTTGTTTGACTTCTTTGAGGCATTGAACATTGAAAATTTCTAATACCAAAGCTTCTGAGATGTCTCTCTCCTGGATCTCTGCCCCTATGACTTTTGCTCCTTTCTCTCATTTGTTGGCTTCTACTCTTTTACATGTATCTGGAATGCCATGTTTCTCCTACAGCCTTGTTCTTGGTCTCCTTCTCTGTTTGTTCTCTTCTCTCTCTCTGGACATAAACCTCAATGTTTTCCACACAGCTCAAATCTCTACCCACCCCTCTCCTGGCTGCTGATTATTATGTCAAAGCACCTACTGGAGGCTGATTCCTGATATTCCACATGCATCTTAAATTCAACTGAATTTGTTGTCTATTTTTCTTCCTTTCTTTTCTGTATTGGTAAATGAATCCTACATCATCCTAGGTAATGTTCATTGTATTCCCACCACTGAATGCTCACCATGTTTTGAAAATTTCTTCTACGTGAATTTTCTTCATTTTTTCTCACTGCTTTTTGTGGTGCAGATCATTATCTTTTTGCCTGGTCTAGAAGAAGAGGCTTGACTGATGTCTTACATCCATATAATCCATCCACCGATCCTCCCATCACAATGCCTATCAACTCATATATATCCACGCTTGGGAAAACTATTAACAGGACACAGTCTGCAGTTTGGGGCTTGCTGTGAGGGCCAAATGTAGCTCAGCCCGTTTCCTTCTCAAGTCTTATCTCTTGCTGCCTCTCCCATCTCCAAAAACCCTGTGCTCTAGCTGGATCGAAGTATTTGCAGTGTGCCCTGAGCATTCAGTCTTTCCACATGTATATGCTTGGTGACATACCAACCTTGGCCAGAAATGTCCTTGGCCATCATGTGATGGCTACCTACCTGTCTGAAGCGCTTTTTTAGTAGAGACGTTCCTCTCTCCTTCGCTGTTGGCTGTGGAGAAATGTCTACTCTCTTTTGTGTTCCTTTTGTATTCTCAGGTCAAATTTTCATGATGCCTTATTACACTTTCTTATTTATATATCTGTCTCTTTGTCTGGACCCTAACAGGATTGAGGGAAGAGACTAAACCTTACACATCTGTGTATGCACAACATCTGCAAAGCTTGGCATGCAATTGTAGAGATGTATGAATGAATTGTTTACCAGAATGCAAAAATACTAAGTTTAAATTTAAAGGATGAGGTCAGGTGTTAGCTCTACCATTTATCAGCTGTGTGACTTTGGGAAAATCATTTAACCTTTCTGACTCCCAATTTTGTATGAATATTTTTTAATTCTTCTCTTGTACTAACCTGTGCGTTTAGCTGGAGGGCTTACCTGTCCTACTCGTCTGTCTAAGCCTCAGGAGGCACAAGGTATGAGAACACACTCTGTGAGCTGTTAAAATGTATTCAAATGTCAGCTTGGATTATTGCTGCTGTGGTCAATGCTGAGATATTAGCAAGCATTGACGGAAAAAGAGCACTGATGAGTAACTTTTGTCAACAATATGTATTTGCTACTAGCAGGAATAATGACATGCATTTATTTTCATTAGCTGAGTATTATTTATAATTCAAGATTAATAAATAAAAAGGACTTATTTTCTATTTCTGCCTGAGTAGGCAGGCATATTTGATCACTTTTCTGTTTAGAATATCAACAGTTTAAAAGAGATGAAAGTACCCCTGAAGCACTAAATTACATTTAGATTCTCTTTCTTTGGAAATAAGCAAAATTCTTTCTTCTGTCTTCTTAACTCTTTTGAATAGACATGTTTCATCAAAGTCAACATTTATACCGGCCATAAGAATATGAATTTTTTACAGAAAGATATAAAGGTGCTAAAATGTTAAAAAATTTTAAAAAATGAAACAAAACAAAAAGGAAACCAGTATAGGAATGACAGAAATAAAAGACTGAAAGAGGTATTAAACTGAATGATGTTATGGGGAAAAAAAGAGCATGCAGTTTTGTGTTTTGCGTGGTGTTTTGTTGTTCACTTCTCAGGCTCGGGGCCATGTTATTAACATTCTGGCCCATGTTCCACAATCCCGTCCTAGTGGGAAATGCTGCTTCCCTGCATTTTTTATGTTCTAATGTTTCATTTGTTCATGAGATTGCGATATTCTTTCTTCATACCTTTTTCTGCAATTGAAAGCAGAAACCATTCTTTCCTGAATAAATGCTTTTTAGCAAGCCTGTGAGGTAGGCGGTATTCACCTGGGGTCTAGTCACCTTCATTCCTCCTCCTGCTGGTGTTTCCTCCCCTCCCCTGCCCCCCACTCATCTCCCCTGCCCTCCCCCCCAAGCTCTCTGCATCTTTACTCTCTGCCCTCTTTGGCAAAGCCTTGGTCTGGCAGAGGAGACAGTAAGTGTGAGGGTCATTGTGATGAGTGTGTCTCCCCCAAATTCGTATATTGAGGCCCTAACCCCCAGTACCTCAGAATGTGACTGTATTTGGAGATGAGATATTTAAAGAGGTGACTGAGTTAAAATGAAACTATTTAGAGTCGGCCTGAATTCAATCTGACAAGTGTCCTTATAGGAAGAGGAAATTTGAGCACAAAAAGAGACACCAGGAATATGATCATGTGAGGACACAGCAGAGAAGACAGCCACTTACAAGCCACAGAGAGAGGCCTGAGGAGAAACCAAACCTGCCGACATCTTATTTTGGACTTCAGCCTCCAGAACTGTAAGAAAATAAATTTGTATTGTTCAAGCCATCTGGTCTGTGGCATCTTGTTACACAGCGCTAGCGAACAACCACCGTTGTGGGGCAGGAAACATCCGGCATCTGTGGGACTGGAGAGCAGCAGATGAGGAAGCTGGTGAAGGAGGTGACAGTCGGGCCATGTTGGACCTTTTTAGACATTTTGAGCTATGTACTAAGAGGAGCCAGTAAGGAATGGGTTGGATCAGATTTATGTTTCAGAGTTATTAATATCACTCGGGCTTTCGTGGATTGGATGGAGGAGGGCAAAAATAAGTGGGGAGACCACTCGGGGGCTTGCTGCTGCCCTGAGATGATTGTGGTTTGACTAGGGAGGTATCTGTAGAGATGGAGAAAAGTGGATGCATTCAGGTTGTGTTATGGAGATAGATCCTGTAGTAGTTAGCTACATCATGACAAATTAGCCCCAAACTTAATGACTTAATGCAGCAAACATTTGTCATTGCAATGGTACCTGGGGGTCATAGATTCATGAGCAGCTAATTCAGGTGGGTCCGGTTCAGGGCCTCTCGTGAGTTGCAGGCAAGATGTTGGTTGACTGCAGCTGCAGTCACTTAAACCTTAACTGGGGCTGGAGGATCCATTTCCCAGGAGATTCATGTGGTCTCTGGAAGCCTCAGGTCCTTGCTGACTATTAGCCAGAGGCTTCAATTCCTTGCCATTTGGACCAATCCAGCTTGAGGGCTTTTCCAGCATAGTGACCGACTGCAGAGCGGGAATCTAAGAGAGTAATGATGCTCCAATGACCTGGTCATGCACCGTTGCTTCCACTGCTTTCTGTTCAATAGAAACAAGTCACAAGGTCCCGTCCACATCTGAAGGCAGTGGAATTGTTTCCACCTTTTGCAGGGAGAAGTGGGAAGGATTTGTGGACAGATTTTTAAAACCACCACAGACAGAATGCTGGTGCTGCAGTACAGGCTGGAAGCAAGGATGCTTGCGACAGTACCTTGGAGGCAAGATACAAGTGGGGGAGGATAAAATAAATCTGATAAATTTAGGAACTATAATAGAATCCCTGGCACTGGATGAGTGGATATTGGAGATGAGAGAGATGGAGAAACATTAGGATATTTGGGTTTCTGTCTTGAGCAGTTAGTTAAATTCTGGGGTCTTTAATGGGAATGGTCGCCACAAAAAGAAGAGCAATGTAATAGTGCAGTGTAAGGAAGAACATCATGCATTTCTTTGGGGACATGCTGAGTTTTGCAGGGCCCAAGGGACATCGCAGTGGAGCTGTCCAGCAGGTGTGTTTCTATCAGTCTGGTCTGGGGATTTAGATTTGGGAAGTTGCCACCATTCAAAGGTTAGTGACACTTAAGAGTAGTTTCTTCACCCAAGGGTTCCTTGGGGAAGAGGAAGAGCCATCGAAGACGAACCTTAGCCGAATACTAGCATTTAAGGAATGACCAGTGGATAGTAGCCTAGGAAAGAGGTAGAGAACAACGGTCAGAGAACTGGGGAAGTACACAATCATGAAAAGGAAGTGGAAAAAGCAGGTTTCAGGTTGAAGATAGTGTTTCTCTTTCTAAAAGTTTCAATTATTGAAATTTAAGCATCCTACAGCTATTTAAAGAGGCATTTTTTATGCACGTGGTTTTCCCCGGTGTTTCCAAAATTACATTGTGGAGATGGCTTGGTATCTTCCTTCATTCTTGGCTCTTAAAACCGAATTCTACTTGACTGCAGCGTGGTGCTCCCTCCCTCTAAGAAAGTTGATTGACACTCTCTTCATCAAGCTGCGAGAGGTTCCCTTCCTCATTCTCACTCTCGAAGTTCTAGTGCAGGGGTCCTCAAACTTTTTAAACAAGGGGCAGTTCACTATCCCTCAGACCATTGGAGGGCTGGACTATAGTTAAAAAAAACTATGAACAAATTCCTGTGCACACTGCACATATCTTATTTTGAAGTAAAAAAACAAATGGGCAAAAACACCCACATAGTTTGAGGACGCCTGTTCTATTGGCTTAAGCTTTGGTCTTAACATCGGGAATTCACGGACCTGCTATCTTAACCTAAGCCAGTGCAATAATAGTATTTTCCCTACAGCTATTTTCTTAAAACTTCATTAAAAAATCTTCCCTTGGATGTGTTAGCTTATTCTTACAATTCCTGGTTGGTTTCTGGGTTTTAAGGAGTTACAGAGTCTTAGAGTTGGAAGAACTTTCATGGATCACCTGCCTCCTAAAGATCCCTTTTATAATATTCTCACCAAAATGACTATTCAGGATGCTTGAAGACGTTAGTGAGCTCATTGCATTTCAGGCAACCTTTCTATTGTTTATTGGATTGTACGGTAATTTTTGAACATGGTCTTGACTAGCTCACAATGTGCCTATGTGGGAATTGGAAACTGGTGCTCCCTGGATGCCAGAAGCATCCATTTGAGGGACTGGTAGCAGAATGCCCATTGTGGGCTGAGTCAGGCTGTGGGTGCAGGGCTTGCTGCACTGTTGGCATCTTTTTGCAAAGATGAGGGTGGATTGAGTGAGATGGTATGGCCCTCTCAGCCCACACCCAGCTGCAGTGCACAGACCTGCTAGACTGCTGAGCTGGGAGCTCTAACTTTGTCTCGGAATCTATCTCCTTATAACTTTCACTCATCGATTCTAGTTCTGTGAACTACAGAGGGTGGGATAGATTCCATTTTCTTTCCTTTCTTTCTTTCTTTTTTTAGCATAAGTCATTCAGTATATGAAGAAAGCTATCACATTGTTACCGAGGCCTTCTCTTCAGGGACATCTTCATTCTTTGTTGAAAGGACATGATTTTGATACTCTACTGTTCTGTTCTCCCCCTTCTAGATAGAGCTGAGTTTGTCGTTGCCTTCTCTGAGTCTAGCAAAATACTCTAGATCTGTTGCAATTGTGAGGTATACATTTTCTATAACTGGACATTCACTGTATTTCCATGAATGTAGGCTGAAAGTCATTCACTGATTTTATTTTGCCAGCTGCATTACCCAATCGTTTAAAGGAAAATTTGAAGTCCTCTAAAATACTTGACTTAACATACATCATATTTCATACAATTTAATTTTTGAATATAGGTTCAGGACTTTTCCTTGACCTCTGGTTTTTTTTTTTTTTTTTTAACATCTCTTGACTGTAAGGAGGATTTACTACTTAGCAGATGTTAATATCTTTATCCTTGAACAGCAGACTGCTCATGCTTTATTTCTATTTTTGGTATACATATAGATGTTTTTATAAGAACACTAATATTTATAAAAAGCCCTTTTAATTGGCCTTTGCCTATTCTAAAGTCTCAGTTCCATTTTATAGTGGTGACACAAGTGTAAGGGACCCTTGTATTTTTTCTTATTTCCTTTTTATCCGTCTTTTGCTCAGGTAGCTGCGCTAGTCCAGTGTCCTGGTTCCAGCGGTGGTATCACTGTGCCATCTGTAGCGAAGCTTTCTGCATATACCGAGCATACTGAGAATAGCTCTTACCATATCTTGGCCAACTCCGAGTGCATGTGAGTTTGGACTGTCCTTTCCTCAGAGACAAACAGGAAGCAAGGAAGTATCTTATCCATAAAAGCCAGAAGAAATAATGATGACTGTCCCAGGGCAAAGTGGAGGGGTTTCTCATAGCAACCCCTCTTCCTGTCTTCACGACTCCCTGTTTAGCTACAAAATAGAAAGACCCAAAGACATCTAATCCAAGTATTTCATTTTACTGCAGACTTTGTCTCATCGTGAGCTAATGAACAAGTGCATGGGTTTGCATGAGATGTTTGGTTGCTTCCAAGGAAATCAAAACCTGCTTTGGAAAGGATTCAGCTGTGAAGCCAGTGTATTAAGAGAATTTTGGGAAAATAGAAAACAGAACAGATTAGCTGCCCTAAACCCAGGTCCAATGAAAGACAAGGACTTTTCTCCAGTGTCCTTGTGTTTGATCCAATTGATGGTGTTTATATTTGTTTGTTTGTTTATTTGATAAGGCCCATTCTTTCAAGTGTCTTAAGGAAAAACAGAGTGGCTGAGTATTAACATGCAAGGCTGAGAGTGGATTCCCTTCCACGCTTCCTCCCAGGTGGGTCTAGCTTGGTTTGCTGTGGTTTACACTGCCACCTGGTGGTCAAGAACAATCAACCACCACCTTTGGAGTGAAGAATTCTATAAAAGCAAAGGTTTAGCCATTTTGTGTTCAGTTCCTGCCAGTAAATCCTCCATGGCACGATTATTTATGTTCCTTTTCTGTTGTGCATAGATCAGAGTGTCTGTCTGAACTTAACCATGCTTATCAAAATATTTAAAAATATTTAAAACACTTTGACCTAACACTTCACTTTTCTAAATGTATCTCAAAGAAACACATGCAGACAGATTTATGTATCAGTATGTTTCTCAAAGTATTATTTATAACAGCAAATTTGGAACTATCCCAAATGTTCAAAAATAGAGATTGTTAAAATTAGAATGTTCTGTAACACTGTTCGCTCATGCTTTAGAAGAGCGGGTTAATGACATGGAAAAATGTTTGTGATATCTTACAAAGGGAACAAAACCAATTAAAAAGCAAGTAAAACTTCACAATCTCAGTTTTTGTTTTCTGTATATCTCCTCCTTTCAAAGGTATAGGCATGTATAATAATATTTTTGGAACCAGAAAGAAACAACATCATAAATATTTTTTATGTATGGTTACCTGCATAGTGGAGTATCGGTACCAATTTTTTTTTCAAAGTAACAGGTCCTTTAAGATATCTCCCCTGGAACTTTGTCAAATAAACATGCTCCTATGGAATATTGGTGCAAAGGGCTATGAACAATTGCTTCACTGTTCTTAGGATCAGTAATAATCCAGGAAGCTTGAGTAGCAGTTGCCACTTCAGGTTTGCTAATGAGTCTTGAGGCTGAGACAAAAAGCATGCCATTTCTTGCATGACCCTAAAGGCTCATTAGTTTGTTTTGAGGCTCATATTTTGCTTCTAAGAACTGTTGATGGGGAAGTCGAACAAGATGCAATTCAAATCACTGTGCAGTGTGTGCAGTAATCAGAGCTCTATTTCATGGTTGGACGTAGTCCATTTCTTAAAGTATTTTCAAGATGTGGCTTTGTGATTTTTTCTTTACACAATGCAAAGGTGTAAACTGACTTCTTTGCTTGCTTCAGTGATAATGAGTCAGCCCAGAAAGAGAGGGTCAAGGTGATCTCACAGGTTTCCTTAAATAAGAATTAGGAACAGCTGCCCTGGGGTCCTGGCAGCAGCTGTGTGGTAGCCAAACCTACACCTGGAAGGTGTTCCTTGTATGGAGAGTTCTGTTTCCATTTGTTTGCTTAGTATTGTTAATACATTAGGACGTGATTTCCATATGCCTGGTTAATGTGCCACTTTTGTCTATCCTAAAGGCTCCCACAAGAGGAAATCATTTTCAGATCTCCCTGATGGCTTAATCAACTATTATACTTTTTAGTTCTCCTAATGAGATGGTTAACCTCTTTTTTCATTTATCCATTTGGTCAACAAAACTTTGATGACTGTTGCTAAGTAGTTTATGATTTTCACACTTACAGGCATTAACACCATTGCTATTAGACTGACAAACAGGAACTCAACTAATCCTCCAGCTCTGGCTGGAAATATATCTACTTATAGATCTTTCCCTGAATTAATTCTGCTAAATTCATGGCTCAAACATAGCCAATGTTGCTACTTAGAAAGAAATAGAATACACTCTGACTGGAACCTGTGTGTACTTCTTAAATAAATATACAAAGACAAATGGACTCAATCCTTCATCTTTTATCCTTCCAGATTTTTAAAATACACAGAAAAAAATATCTTTACGTAAGTGTCTTAAGCCTAAATTGTTAACCTAGAACTTCAGAGATTAGTAGTCCTTGGATTTGAAAGTTAAAAATAAGCTATGTTTAAATGAGTTCCCAAGCTTTATAAATCGAGGAACAAGTAGGAAAAAAGTAGATAGACACTCACAAGACATGTTAACATAATAATAGTTCCAATATATTGAGTCCCACTATGTTTTGTTTGTTTTCTGCATCAAACAGCTGCTTATATGTATTAATACCATCTACAGTATTCTCTTGATCTAGCCTCTCTTTATCACTCTAGTTAATGGTACTGTCCAATAGAGCTTTCTGTGATGACAGAAAATCGCTGTATCTGAGCTGTCCAATACAGTAGCTCCTAGTCACGTGTGGCCATCAGTGACTTGAAATGTGACACTGCAACTGAGGAACTGAACTTTCAGTTTTATTTAGTTTTAACAAATTTCAACTTAAGCAGCCACATGTGGCTAGAGGCACAGCTTTAGTGCATTAACTGGCTTAATGATTGTCATAGTATTGGTATGAACTACAATTATCTTTTTAATTTACTTGTTTCCCTGTTAATTGTCTTCTTAGGAGGTTGCAAGCTTGCTGAGAAACCTGGTCTGTCTTTTTCATGGTCGTGTCTTTATTACTTAGAACACAGCTTGGTATTATCTATTTAAAATGTGCAAGAATGCTGTTATTATGCATTATGGATGATGAGGAGCAAAGAGGGAACAGGACTTGAGAAAGCTGGCAGGGATTTGAACCCAGAACTATCTAACTCCAACTCTGAATCCTTCCATTCCATGCTGCACTTGAGACTTGTGATGGTCAAGCCCCAAGGATGGAAATTGTTTTGGTGGAGTTAACACCCAAAGCTGAGTAGAAGGTCCCTGATCTACTTTGGTTGTTAGCATGCTGGGCAGGAATCTTTCAAGCATTTGAGTTAAGATACCCTCTCCCAGAAGTCTGAATGTACACATGTTACTGCTGAGGTTAATACTTTAACCTGGAATTTCCTAGATGGTTCATACCACTCAAGAATTCTAGTGCTGTTCGAGATATTATGAATTGCTCTTCTGGGCAGGAGGAGGTCTGGAAATGTTTTTCCTAAAAATGTGTCTATAATATCTATGTAAGAAACAAATTATATATATTTTCTTGGCTGTTCTCATTAGTTTGAGATGATCTGCTTCAAAAAAAAGTGTGCCGGCCAGACGTTCTTCGCTGAGAGTCGCTGTAGTTTCCTGCTTCAACAGTGCTTGGACTGACCGGTCAACCCGGAGCTCTATGCCGCCAACGGCTGTCTGTCCATGTCTTATTACTTTGACCGCGATGATGTGGCTTTGAAGAATTTTGCCAAATACTTTCTTCACCAATCTCACGAGGAGAGGGAACATGCTGAGAAACTGATGAAGCTGCAGAACCAACGAGGTGGCCGAATCTTCCTTCAGGACATCCAGAAACCAGATCATGATGATTGGGAGAGCCGGCTGTATGCAATGGAGTGTGCAATGCTTGGAAAAAAGTGTGAATCAGTCACTACTGGAACTGCCCAAACTGGCCACTGACAAAAATGACCCCCACTTGTATGACTTCCTTGAGACGCATTACCTGAATGAGCAGGTGAAATCCATCAAAGAATTGGGTGACCACGCAACCAACCTGCGCAAGATGGGAGCCCCTGAATCTGGCATGGCGGAGTATCTCTTTGACAAGCACACCCTGGGAGACAGTGACAACAGCTAAGCCTTAGGTCAACTTCCCCATAGCCACGGGGTGACTTCCATGGGCACCCAGGCAGTACATGCATGTCAGAGTTTCCTTTACCTTTTCTGTAAGTTGTACCAAACATCCACTTAAGTTCTTTCATTTGTACCATTCCTTCAAATAAAGAAATTTGGTACCAAAAAAAAAAAAAAAGTGTGCCAAGAGTTCTAAGAAGCTACACGTAGGAACCCCTGAGGTTTGGTTTGTGCATTGAATCAGAGTGAGGACTTACAAATACATCTTTGTGTTAATGCAGGCAGTCTAATTATGATGGCTTGTCTATGTTATCTGGAGTGGTAATCTTGCAACACATTTGCAATATCATCACAATGTAATGAGTTAAAGACTCATGCTACACAAATGTATTCTTTATGGTATCTATGCCTGAGAGAAGCCTTAAATAAAAAGTATTCAAATTGATTTAAATAAACAAATCAAATCTCTCAAAAAAGAAGTGAACAATTGTAGCCTTTGCTTTCTTACAAATTGAGGAGTGTGCTTTTCAATGGGAAATAAAGACTTTTTCAATGGCAAAATGTAGGACCACCTAAATATTGGGAAACCTCGGTGTTATGTTCTTATCCAAAGTAGGGTTTTCATAGGATGCTGTAATGAAATTAAAATATGGAGTAGACACAGGGCTATGTCTGATAGATGGTCTGACTTGACAGCAGCATTTCTAATTCTAAGCAGTAGATATGACTAAAATAAACTACTATTTTCATTGAAAAAATAAAAATTTAGAATTAATGATGTACATTTTGACCTGATGTACATTGTATTTGACATTTCTCAGTGAGGGTCTAGGATGCTAAAGCCCATGCTAGAGGAAGGTTCAGCCTGGCTCAGGCCCTAATCTTTCTTGAGAGGTGGCAAGGACCAGATCCAGGGTTGGGGCACGTGGATGCTGAAGTGGAATATCTTGCACATGTCATCAGCAGGTCTTTACATTGGGCAGGTTGAGCATCAGCCAAAGTTCTTAGAGTGCACGAAGAATCAAGCAAGAAAACCCAAATTTGGTAACATCAGAGATAAGAGCAGTCTCAAAAATTGGAGAAAGCCGAATGTGTGAGGCAATTTAATGACATGAGAGCCAGCCTAGCAATAAAGTAGCTTGAAGCTAGTTGGTCAATGCAAGAGCTGGGGTGTTTTATTTTATTTGAAATAAAGATGTAGAAGGTGGCAGTATTGGGAAAATGAACCAAGAACTCAATTCCTTCCTCTTCTTCTCTCTAGGTGACTTAAACCATCCTTCCATTTCTCACTATGGGAATCTTACTGAGGTTCACTTTCCTTTTGTATATGATGCTGTATATAATACTAGCAGTCTTCATCTCATAGGGTGACTGTGAAGATTAAATTATTACAATGCCTTACATCATTTAGACTAGCACCTGTACAGGTTGGTGCTCCATAAGTACTGGCTGCTAGGCAAGGAAGATTCTGGGCTGCGATCCTGGACAGAGCCAGATGAAGGTAGGATGATAGAGTAGTTACGCATGTGCTTTGGAATCAGACATATGTTGGAAAAGTTACTCAACTCTTTATTAGTGAAGCAGAGATAATAATTACCTTATTGGTTTGCTGAGAAGGTGAAATTAAATAATGTATATAAAGCGCTTAGAACTTCGCTGCCTGGTGTAGATTTAAAGCTGCATAAACGGAAAGCCTGTGGCCGCAGTTTGCTGGCTGTCAGCTGTTAGGGTGGATGGGTTTAAATGTGGAGGAAAGACTGACACTTTACAACTTGACAACAGCCGACATGGGTGTTGATCCACGGCTTGGAAAACCTACATTTCAAAGTCCTGCGCACTAATATGCCAGTGCTATACACATGTACAAGGTGCTTATGGGATTGGTAGGGCTATAATGACCTCTCATTATTGGACCTGTTTCTCCTACTGCCCCACCTAATGCAGTCTTGACATTCATTTGAGCCGCACGGAGACAACAGAGACGCTGATATTGTCAAGGTCGCAATGAGGGAGACTTTCCGGAAGTGCCAATAGTTTATTTCAAGTTCCACAAAAGAAGTTGATTTTTGTAGAAAATCTCTGGTGGAGACATAGGTGTCCCCTTTTTCGATAGTTGCTATTTTTTACTTGTATGTATTTTTAAAAGTTCATGACTCAAAAGGGTAGAATTAGTTGGAAAGGAATCCTGCGCAAAGGCAATGAGCAGTTTTCTCATTGGTGGACGAAGAGGAAGAGGTGTTATGTTTGACATGACACTCCAGAACTTTTCCATCGCTGGAAGGGACACAGAACCTCCTATTCGAGTGTGGAGTAGTGCGGAGCATTGCAAAGGGCAGAGCTATTCCTATACCACCCTTCGGTGGAGAAAGCTCACTCTAGCCTTCAAATGTTCTCCAACATCCAGTTTATATGTCTTTTTTTTTTTTTTTGAGTTTTGATTGTTGATCTAAATCATTGCCTTGAATGTTATCAGTGCCCTAACAGCCTTAATAATAAATTATTGATTACTCTGTTCATGTGACATAGTTTCTGGTTTAGACTTAATTTCTTTTTTAAAACTTAAAATAACTTTTCCTTCCCCCAAATTTTAATAATCTAAGTTAAAGCCCTCGTGGTGGCTTTGTAATGTGTGACATGTGTAATGTGAGTAGGCTGAATCACATTTCCCAGAATTTGCTTTCCTCTGTTTCTACTTCTATTAATAGCCGTGCTTGTAGATTCCAGCTGGTTCTTACTCTTCTCCACCTTACGTCCATTCCCAACTGCCAGGTCACATTCTTGTAAAAAAAAATTAATTATATATGTGTGTGTATGCATGTGTTTGTACACATATGTAGAATATTTCTATGCATATTTTATTTTTTCTCTAGTGCTCTGCTATTCTGGTTGAATACTAACTGATAAAGTCCTCCTTGACCATTTCTAGGCCTTTCTCCCAAGAGATCTACTGCTACTCATGTTGTGTGATTATCTAGCTTTTGTTCTGTGCATGTACCTGAATACTACCCAACACGTTTCTCACTGTGCCAGGTGCTTTCTTGTGATTTAGAAGAGGAAATGGAGGTGAAGATTGCTTATGGCATCTCTTTTGAAGTGTCATTTCATTGATATCAGTCTAGACTTACATTTCTCTGTTTTTTGCTGAGCTGACAGTGACTGTTCTCCTTTTTGTTAGCAGTTAGTCTGGTTAGAATGTTCTCTTAGTAATTGAGGTTTCTCCTCCATTGCTTAGGGATTGTGTATTCAATTATCTCTGGATTATCAGATGAGTAGTCAAAACCCTCGTCCACCTGTCTATTAGCCTCCTTTTTGCTAAGTGATTTATAGTACTCCTATTCACATTTGGGTTTTCTATTTCCCATTGCACTGTTTAGGTCAAGGGTGAACATTCATAATTTTAGACCAGAAAAAAAAGTCATTTATTTATTTCTTACTTTCTTTGATTTATCTTGTTTCCAGTCTTGTTAGCCTCAGTGGAAGTTCATGGTTGGGATATAACATAAATTCAAATTCTTGAAAATCTAATTTGTGTAAGACACAGTAGTAGGTATTGTGGTAAAATGTAAGAAATTATAAAAAATAATCTTTGCTCTCTAGTTTATGATCTAGTTAGGGAGATAAAGCATAAATATGCAAAAACCTAATTCATAACAAGACTTCAATCACAGCTCAAAAAATTAATGAGATATTACAAAATGGTGTATTGGATGAATTGCCACATGACAGCAAAAGATCTAGAGAGGTTGTCTTCAGTTGGTGTTGGGATGGGGCTGTGAAAATGGGGGGGTGGGTAATATAGGAGAATGAGCTGAGAAGCTTCCTCAAACTCTTCACTGCCAGTGTTCTGCCCTCTCAACCTGACTGAGAAGCACTGGTTGAAAGAAAAGTGCATCAATCTTTTTTTTAGCAAAACTGAATTTCTCCTTTTTAATTATGTCTCATATTTGCTTCATCATCTCTCAATAGCCCTCTCCTGCATCTTGAGTTTCTTCTCAATCGTCTAAATCCCAAAGAGCACAAGTTTCAAAACCTCTTTCACTTATAGTCAGCAGTAGAATATCAATTTACTTGCTTTCTTATAATGGTATTTTTCTCTTCATGAATATTTATATTTACTATTCATGCTTAAAATATTCATATGCTCCCAAACTTGATTTAACTATCTCTGGGGTATAGCTGTGGCATTCATATTATTACAAGTTCCTGAGTTATTTTCAGGTGCAGCAAGAATTGAGAACCATTGTACTAAAAATGCTTTAAAAAAAGTTGACCTGATTGTAATTGATTGTTTACATACCTCTTACCCTACCCTCGCAATTAGATTGCAAGCTTGCCAAGGGAGAGATCCAGGTCTTTTTCATCTTTGGGATGAATGAATATAATTTGGGTAAGGGAGCTAGTTGATTGATGCAGGTCTACAATCTATTACCCACCATTGCAAAACCTCAAAGCTCTGAAAATGGAAAATTGTCTCTTAACTCATTTGGAAACAAAACCTGACGTCAACTGGGATAAGGTTATTTATAGTCTTTATCCCACTTAATATGGATGCTTGTTTTGCTGCAGAATGTTAATGTGCTTGATTATGGGGTGCTGCCCCAGACTCTTTGAGAGTGTTACATGTTTTAATACACGCTCACTGAGTATAAAAAAAAAAGTCTGAATTCTGAAACACATCTGACCCCAGGGCTTCACAGAAGATATTGCAGAGCAGTATAATATTATCAGTAGAGATTTAAGAAAACTGAGGTCTTAGGGGATAGGGTAGAATTTAAAATTTAGGTTAGTCCTTCTCAAACATGATAGAATCACCTGCAGAGTTCTTAAAACTTAGCAGTGCCCTGTACCACCCGTAAGACTGTGATTCAGTTGATCTTGGTTTGGGACTGGGCACCAGAATTTTTTTTTTTCTAACTATGTTACCCTGCTGTGCAGTGGAGTTGAGAAGCAATGGCATGGACTAACGATTCTCAGTTGGGAGCTTGCCTGCGCTTCCCCCAGCCTGGGGAAATGTCTCAAATGACACGTGACCCTTTGGAGGCATGCCTCCAACTCTTCACACTACTAATGGGAGCCAGCATCATCTGCAATGAGTGTGTTGCAGCCTTTAGTTGTGTTTGCATGGAAAAGACCGAGAACCACTGATTAAGATATTGGGATGGAGGAAGGCAGTTCTAGGTTGTGAAACTAGCTTGAGGAAAGTGGCCAAGCCTGGAAAACACAGAGACAAAAAGAGAAGAGAAAGCACTTTGGATTGACTGAGGGGTAAGGCTGGAGAGGAAGTTAGACATCTGACATTAGAACTTTTAAGCTTATTTTATTGTCACTAGAATAATTTTGTTTGCGTATTTAGACACTTTAAACTTTTCTATATTTACTGAAATAAAATTTTTTTCATCCTTCTCTTTTTCAGCAGTAAACAGGCTCAATTTTTCAAAATTCATTTAGCAATGCTTTGTTTCCATGGTGGTCTCACCAAACATCTCCAGTAGCAGGGATGGGATCTGATAAAATGCTTTGAAAATTCACAACAGAAGAGAGAAAATCAGCCCCTGGAGAGTCTGTAGAGATGTCTGTGCTGTGAAATAAATCTACTGGGTGCCAAGGAATGTGAGAAGTTACCATACATGAAGTTTTGCATGTCGTGCTGGCTGCATTCCACGTTTGAGCATTTGTGCTTCCTGGGTGGATCGTCATTCCTGTGAGCTGTATTAGACTCCCACCCTGTTTTAATTTATAGTGCCATGTCAGAGCCATAAATCATAAGCTTTAAAAACCAGCCTCAGGAATGACAAACAAACTGGGTCATGCAATGTGCATTATTTGCATATTCAGGCTGCATATGTCTCTTTAAGGTATGCAAAAGAACACATAAGGGGAATATTTTTCTCTCTGGAATCTTAAAACAATGAACAAATGCTTATAAAATGTAACAAAAGTGCTTGGCACAGAGTAAGTGTTCAAAAATGTTAACTGTTGTCATTGTTAATGGTATTGTTGCATTTTTGGCGGTGTCGGGAGGTTGGTGGCCGGCACGGTGTATATTTTATAAGGTGACTTGCAGACTGGGTCACGTGCACTTTGCAAATGAGACAGCTCCCTCCCCACCCACAGCTGACACCTTGCTTATCTTAAGTTTGCCATGTCATTCTCATTAATCTTTGAAATGGGACCAACCACGTGATCGAGCCTGGCTTAGGGAAGCACACTTGAGTATTTCAACCTGAGCAGGTTAGTTATTGGAGAAGAAGGAACCTGGAAGAGGCGGCTGGTATAGAGGAGTCAGAGCCTGGAACCCTGTGCAGGGTCTGCTGTAGATGAGCTGCAGGACCACGGGCAGGTGGCTTCCCAGCCCTGGGTTGTCATCTCCTTGGGAGTAAAATGGAAAAGTCAAACTAGATGACTGCTGGAGTCTTAAACATCTCTAAGGCTATTTGACTGTGAGTTTGAAGAAAACCAAGATTGGGCTTTAATGGGAGACCTTTGAAGGTTTTCTGCCTGAAGGTCTACACCAGAGTTGGCCACCTATAACCTTACAGAGCCAACCCAGCCTGGCATCATTTTTTTTTTCAATGATCCACAAGCTAAGGATATTTTTTCTCTTTATAATTTTAAATAATTATATTTAAAATGACTATCTAAATACCTGCAATCTATCATTCATTTTGCCTCTTTTTGACCGCAAAGCCTAAAATATTTACTATATGACCTTCCATAGGAAAAGTTTGCTAAATCCTGTGCTGCTCACGCTCTGCCTGGGAGCTCAAATAAAAGTTTCACGGCGACTTTCCTCCTACTCTTCTTTCCAAGATGAATGGCTTTCTTAAATTTTCCCCCCAGTGAAACTAATCGTTTCCTCTGTGTTCTTCTTAATTCTTTCTTAAAAAAATCTTTTTTTATTGGAAGAATGACTCAATTTTAACAAATAGCTATTGAAAAATTCTTAGTCTTAAAATTTCTGTTTAACTCTTTAGATTGGCAATGGGCTCAGCCTTTTCTATTCCTTTTTGGCTATCTAAGGAATGCTTTTTTTTTCTTTTTTAAAGATTTATACAACACGGCTCTCTTTTTGAGGGGGGGAAGAAGCCAACACAATATGTTCTGTTCTGCCCTGGGCTTTTCTGTGCTGGCGTTGGGTGTCGTGCTTTTCCCTTTCTGGCCGTGAAGAAGGGAGGACACGAGGCTGCTGCTGTGGGTGGCCCTGTCTCCGGCGTGGGCGTGTGTGGTGGCCGGGCTGCAGGTAAAGGAATGACGCGGACGGAGTGAGGAGTCAGGACAAATGATCAACAAAGCAGGAGAAACAGTGGCCACACTGGGCCGCTGCCCTTGCTGCTCGTGTGAGCCCCCGATTCCCCCTCGGCCAGTTTAGCTGGAGCCGGTTTCTCTCACCTGCCACCAAAGTTGTTCCTAAGAAGACCATCCATCTTCTCAGAACGTGAGCTTCAGAACTAGAGTCTCAGAACTAGAGTGTGGTCTTACTTGGAAATGGAGTCTCTGCAGATCTAACTAGTTCAGGATTTCAAGAAGAAATCATCCTGGACTTCGGGTAGACCTAGTCATCCAGTGACTGATTTTTTTTATAAGAAAAGGAGGGACAGGCCTGGAGAAGAAGGCTGTGTGAGACAGAGGGCAGAGACTGGAGTGAGGGCGCCACAAGCCAGAGATCACCAGGACCAGAAGCTGGAAGAAGCAAGGGTTCTCCTTTAGAGCCTTGGCAGGTTAAGTGGCCTTGTTGACACTTTGATTTCACACTTCTGGCCCCTGAACTGTGACACAATAAATTCACGTTGTCTCAAGCTGCCCCGTGTGTAGTCATTGTATGATGTCAGTCCTGGGAAGTTAATACACTCTTCTAGTATCTGGGCATAGGGAGCATGGCGTTTCTTTGCTTTTCTGAGCACATGCAGGCGAGGGTCACAGCACTGCGCCTGCGTACAGTGGTCACTGCAGCGCACTGTGAGGGTGAGAGCTTGTGTCCACACAAGCGAAGACCCCAGATTGTCCCTTGGGTCTGTCCCCCTCCTAGCACAGCCGCTGGCCCATCGTTGGAGCCCAGTAAACATCCGTGCGTGCTTGTGCGCGCAAATGAATGGGTGAGCCGTGGATGTCCAGCACGGCACCGAGCCTTGAGGGAGAATAAATCAGAGTATGAAGTTGCCCCAGGCGTTTAAAGCCCGGATGGAGAGGCAAGGCAAACCAGAAGCAGGTAGCTAGTCTGGAGCCACCCTAACAAAAACCAACCTAATCTGACTGAAGGAGAGGCCAACAACGCATTTACCATTTATTTGCTTCATGAAACTTGGTACTCTTCCCCTACTCGCCCCCCACCCCCGCCTCTGAGGCACTGCCCCTGTAGCTCTGCTCTGCCCCTTCTGAAGCTGTAATATGTCTGTCCAAGGCAGGGTTTCCTCGCTGGGACCTAGGTTAAATTAGACAATACGTGTAAAATGCTTAGGCGCTGCTTGGCAACTAGAGAGTGCTCAGAAACTTCCAGCCAGTGACGACTGTCTCCGTTTCTGTGTTCTCAGTGTCTAGGATATTGCTGGGCTCGTCGAGTTGGTGCTTAAAAAATATTGGTTAGATTAAGTAAATTGCTTTAATACTGACTATTGCTTTTCTTGGAAGGAAGATTAATGGAATGGATAAAATTACAAATAGAACTTCTCATGCCAGGAAGATTATAAAATTTTTTTCTTCATATTTAAAGCTCTGTGTGGGTGTCTGTGTGTGTATAAGTGCATATGTTCTCTACTTTTATCTGAAGGTGACTTGAATGCATTCTAAATTTGCAAGTAGGCCTAGCCACCTTTAGCTTTAGATGTGCGCAAGTAGAAGAACATTTTAAATAAGTCTTAAAGACACTTTATAATCTTTTCCCTCAAAATTTGTCTTTTCTCCAGATTTCCCACATTTTCCTCAAGTGAGACTTATGGTCTTCTAGACTTAGAACTTTAGAATTACATTTGACATTTTAATTTTCTCTTTTCCTCCTCATTTAATTAATACCTGGCCATGTAGACTCATTCCCCTACATCTCTCACACATTGTTTCCTTTTTTTCTATTTCTGTTTCTTTCTCTGAGTTTCAGAACTCTGCCCTTCCCTGAACAACAAAATCTTACATCTTACCTGGGTTTGCTTATCCCTATCTGCTGTGCACAGGACATAGCAGGACTCTCGCCCTAAAGTGAAGTTCTGATTATATGATTCCCGTATTTAAAACATTCAGGGGGATGGACAAGCTAGAAGCTCTGACTCGGGGGTGGGGTGAGGCAAGGGCAATATATGTAACCTTAACAATATTTATACCCCATAATATGATGAAATAAAAAAATAAAATAAAATAAAAACATTCAGTTCTTTCCAGTTGCAGGCATGTTAAGAAAAAAAATGTTTATGTATAAACTGTGAGTTTGCTGCTGCCTTAAGATATAGTCTTTCCTCTTTCCCTAATACAACTATAGGGAATTATTTGCTTTGGGTCAAAACAAAAATCAGTGATAAATGTGCCAAAAAAGCTAAAAAAAATTTTGTTGTTTATCTGAAATTCAAATTTACCTGGGTGTCCTTTTTTACAGAGGAGGGAATTGAATTAAAAATGAGAGTCATATAGTTAAAAGGTCACTTGAATAAAGGCCTGTGTTAGTATGTTAGTTTGTTAAGAAAATGCAATTGAGTGACGAACATTAATTTCCTTGAGGCTGATGTAACCTCTCCCCCTATATAATACTAGTGATGCAACGTCAGTGCCGGATGGAAAATGTCCAACTTTTTAATTTGCCAACGAGGAGTAACTGAGAAAATTGTGCTGACCTAGTTTTTAACAGTATAATCATTCAGATACAACTAATAATAACACTGGGGCCCATTTTTAAACACTTCTGTGTAGTGGACACTTCTTTATAACTTCAGGCATACCTGGGAAATACTCAGGGCTCCCTTCCCAACCATGGGAGTATTGCAATAAAGACAGACACATGAATTTTTTGGTTTTCAGTGCATATATAAGTTATGTTTGCAGTATACTGCAGTCTATTAAGTGTACAATAGCATTATGTCTAGAAAACCAATGCATATACCTTAACTAAAATACTTCATTGCTGAAATATGCTCATGATCATCTGTGCATTTAGCAAATAGTACTCTTGGTGGTGGTGGAGGGTCTTGCCTGAATGTTGATGGCTGCTGACTGGCCAGGGTGGGGTTGCTGAAGGCAGGGGTGGTTGTGGGTTGTGGCGATTTCTTAAAATAAGACAACAGTGACGTTTGCTGCATTGATTGACTCTTCTTTTCGTGAAAGCTTTCTCTGTGGCATGTAATGCTGTTGGATAGCATTTTATCTACAGCAGAACTTCACTGAAATTTGGAGTCAAAGCTCTCAAAACCTGCCACTGCTTTATCAACAAAGTTTATGTAACATTCTAAATCCTTTGTTGTTTCAACACTGTCCATCAGAATCTTCACCAGGAGCAGATTCTATCTCAAGAAACCACTTTCTTTGCTCATCCATAAGAAGCAGCTCCTCATCTGTTGGAATTTGATCATGAGGTTGTGGCAATTCAGTCCCATCTTCAGGCTCCACTTTTGATTCTTGTTCTCTTGCTATTTCCGACACATCCGTGGTGACTTAACCTCTACTGAAGTCTTGAGTCCCCTCAAAGCCATCCATAAGTGTTGGAATCAACTTCCAAACTCTTGTTAATGTCTGTATTCTGACTCTTCCTGTGAACCACAAATGTTCTTAATGGCACCTAGGATGGTGAATCCTTTCTAGACGGTTTTCAATTTACTTTGTCCAGGTTCATCAGAGGAATCACTGTCTAGGGTAGCTATAGCCCTAAGAAGCATATTTCTTAATATAAGACTTGAGCGTCAAAATTGCTCTTTGATCTGTGGGCTGCAGAATGGATGTTGTGTTAGCAAGCATAAAAACAACATTAATCTCCTTGTACATCTCTATCAGAGCTCTTGGGTGACCAGGTGCATCGTCAATAAGCAGTAATATTTGAAAGAAATCTTTGTTTCTGAGCAGTAGGACTCAACAGTAAGCTTAAAATATTCAGTAAACCATGCTATAAACAGATGAGCTGTCATTTAGGCTTTGTTTATAGAGCACAGAGTAGATTTAGCATAATTCTTAAGGGCCCTAGGATTTTCAGAATGATCAATGAGCATTGGCTTCAACTTAAAGTCACAGCTGCATTAGTTCTAACAAGAAAGCCAGCCTGTCCTTTGAAGCTTTGAAGCCAGGCATTGACTTCCTGTTTCTACCTCTGAAAGTCCTAGTGGCATCTTCTTCCAATAGAAGGCTGTTTTGTCTACATTGAAAACCTGTTGTTTAGTGTATTCACCCTAATCAATGATCTTAGCTAGAGCTTCTGGATAACTTGCTACAGCTTCTACATGAGTCCTTGCTGTTTCACTTTGCTCTTTTATGTTATGGAGATGACTTCTTTCCTTAAATTCATAAACCAACCTCTGCTAGCTTCTAACTTTTCTTATGCAACTTTCTCACCTCTCTCAGCCTTCATAGAATTGAAGAGAGTTGGGGTCTTGCTCTGGATTAGACTTTTTCTCAAGGGAATGTTGTGGCTGGTTTGATCTTTTTTTCCAGACCAATAAAACTTTCTTTGTATCAGCAATAAAGGTATTTTGCTCTCTTGTTATTCATGTGTTCACTGGAGCAGCACTTTTAATTTCCTCAAGAGCTTTTCCTTTGCGTTCACAACTTGGTTGTTTGGTGCGAGAGGCCTAGCTGTTGGCTCTCCTTGGCTTTCAGCAAGCCTTCCTCACTAAGCTTCATCATTTCTAGCTTTTGATTTGAAGTGACAGATGTGTGACTCTTCATTTCACTTGGACACTTATTCTATGAAGGCTGAGAGAGGTGAGGAAGCTACACAAGAAAAGTTAGAAGCTAGCAGAGGTTGGTTCATTAGGTTTAAGGAAAGAAGTCATCTCCATACCATAAAAGTACAAGGTGAAGCAGCAAGTACTGATGTAGAAGCTGCAGCAAGTTATTCAGAAGACCTAGCTAAGGCCATGGTAGGGCTAGTAATTGGCCTCATTTCAATATTGTTGTGTCTCAGGGAACAGGGAGGTCAAGGAGAGACACAGAGACAGAGGAACCGCTAATCGGTGGAGCAGTCAGAACATACACATTGAAGGATGACATTTACCGCCTTTTATGGGCACAGTTTGTGGTTTCTTACCAAGCCTTCCCTTTCTTTCTTCTTAAGGATCCATTGCAATTCCATCCTCAGAACTTCATTTCTTGGAGTTTCCTTCCTGATGTTGCACTTTAGGATATCTGGTCTCTGCTTTTTTCTTTAAAAATCTTTGACCATGCTGACACCTGCCTGCTAAAGCCCCAATAAGCTGCAGCCTGGCTGCAGGCACATGCACCCACTCTCTGGATGACTCACAGAGTCCCAGGTACCAAGAGATAGCAGAGAAGCTTGCACACTTCCCCTGCAATGCTGGTGGGATGCCTGGGTCAGGCTGCATGGTGCTGGGGCAGGAATGAGGACTCTAAGAATAGTGGAAAAGAAGGGCAAGAGATGTGACTTTAGGGAGCACCAAGAGTGAGCTCATGTTAGGGTACAGCCCTGCACATATGTGTGTGCTACTGAGGGGTACATGCATGCACCCCAGTTGTATCATGGCCACATAGGCCAGTACAGGTTTATACAGGGGGGGCACTTGCTTGCTGATCCAGGACTTGTTGGACAGGCTAAATCTCTACATTGGCCATGTGCTCTCTAATGTTAATATGTGTTATGATGTGAATGGTGTCCCTTTAGATGTGGCATACTTATGCAGTACACAACCTGAACATGTGTACTGGAGGGAGTGGCTGGTTTTTCAACATATCCAAGTAGGGGGTCTTAACAAGTAAGCTTGTGTGTACACTAGGTCTTGTACTTCGAGGATCACTACTAGTACCTGGTAAATGAAAACTGTCCTAACATCCACTTTTTCAGTGATAACAGATCATAGCATGGATTAGAGTTGGCAGTCTGGAGAAAGTGTATGTGGGCTCTTTTTCTCCACTTGGATATATTAAGTAATAGCCTGCAATTCTTAATTTAAGGCTAAGCAATCAGAAAAGACTTATGACTCCCAACAAAAAGCATGGTTAGTGACCTGGCACCTTGGGGATTTGCCTAGCTTCCTTGGCCGACCTAATCCGTCTTGGACATCATTGCTGAGTGCATTTTCCTCTGGGCCACTCAGAGGAGCCACACCTCTCAGGTGCATTCAGCTGCCTTCTGCAATGACTGTCACTCTAGAACTATAAAACAGCTAATGACATATACTGCTGTCCTATATGCTACTCGAGTCAGTGTGACTTTAATTATTTCTTCTGGGATGAATTCAAGGGCTCAGAGATCCTCAGAAAACTCAGAATAGGGCTGTGACTTAATCTTCAGCCAGACAGGGCGTGACGGATCCCCAGTAGGGCTTAGCAGCTGTGGCCCATCCGCATTGGAGCAGTGACATGCACAGATGTTGCCATGGTGACCTCCATAACTCAGAGGGTGTGGGAATTTAGGGATTCCCAAGGGAACGCTGCATTTCCTTGCACCAGGCCCCTGTAACCTGGCATTCACAAGCTTTCAAATACAAGCTGGACCAATTAAGATCTCCAAAAACCATGAATCCACATGCAACCACCACATGAATTTATGTGGAAGAGCTTGTGTGTGTGTGTGCATGTGTGTGATGGGAGTTTTTCTGGTCTTTGTGTTCATGTCTTGCAAAGCAGAACATGACCCATGTGCTCCATCTCATTTGCATTTCCTAGAACTACAGCAGTTTCCTTGGTACCAGATTTATCACCAGAAATCCAAAGTTTTCTTTTCTTTACACTCTGCTGTTATTCCTTTGCAATAATCTCAACTTTAGTGTCTAAATTTTAACAATAATTTAACTAATTTGTTTAACGAGAATTATTGAATATACCATGTATAGAATTGGACTTTATGGTTGTACCTCATTTATGAACAAATGGTATGAAAGGAGAAGGATTAATTTCTACTGAAGCTGTGATAGCTAGTGTTTCCTTGTGTAGTTTCATCACTTAAAATCTCTGACTACCTTGAAAAATCAAACGGTCTGATTTAATAATGGAGATATGCAGGAGCAATGTACATCAATTTATAATGTCTGAAAATGAAGAAAATTCTTTATCTGGTTGATAATAAATTGTCCCTCAGACCTTGACATTCCACAAAAAACCTCATTCATTCATTCAACACGTATTTACTGAACGCGTATTCTGTGTAGGGTGCAGGCCCTGGGCATACGGCAATGAGTGGAACAGTTAGAACCGCTGTTTTCATGAGCTTACAGTCTAGTGGAGGTGAGAGACAGCAAATACATAAAGTAAAATAAATGCATAATTGCAACTTGAAAAATACTTGCATATGTTTCAGTATGTATGTTTCACATGAACAAAATTTTTATATTAAAAAGTTTTATTACCAAACATTACATAATTTTCAAATATACATATCGGTATGAGAAACCATTGCATAGTTAGAGAATCAGAAAATACTGATACTCTCCAAAGATGTTGGGTAGCAAATCTTGTGAGTAGTGGGAGGAATTCAGGTGGGGGTAGGGAAGAAACTGTGCATGTGAAAAGTGAACAGGACACACTAAAGAAAGGCATGGCGTGGGCCAATACTGATAGTGCACCATGAGCTCAGGGAAAAGAGTGACCCAATTGTGTGCACCTGAGTCTGAAGGAAGACAACTGTATTTATCAAAACCCTTTGAGTCCCAGGCTCTGAAATATAGCAAAAAAACTAAGAAAACTCAGCCCCTGCCCTAAGAGATTTAGTAGTCTTGTGAGGAGACAGACATTTAACAAGTAAGTCCCCAAATAAGAATGAATTAAAACTCTGATAAATGCTATAGCAAGAAGACATAGGTTACAATGGAATAAGAGGGAACAGAAAAAAGTGTCAAACTATGACATCTTCTTCAGTAGACCCGGACTAGATGGGTTTACAGGACAGCAGTGTCAGGTAGGTTATTGGGCAAATGGCCTGAAATGAAGGACTATGCCTGGGAGTGTTACTTACAGAGCAGAGGAGGCTAAATGACTCTGACTATAGGATATTAAAACTTGAGACATTGCTGGCCAACTGGGATTTCTACCTGCCTATTGCTTACAATATTTGGTATCTGCCTATTGGTTTTCCTAATATGGCAGCAATTATTTGGGCTTGGGAGTGGGTGAGGAGGGTGTGAGAGTAGAAGTATCACCTTATTAAAATGGAGACTGTCTCTCCCTTCTCTGCCTCCTGAGCCTGATAAAAATTGTTAACGGGACAATCATTAGAAATCATTCTCAGTATTTACTAATTAATTCTTTGTGTAGCATGAGAAATACAGGTCACCGTTCACCTAAAAGCAGCTTTGAGGTTTAGAGTTTCTAGGAAATAGCACGCGTGAGGACTGATTTTAAAGTTAAATATTTTCCCATCCCCTTTGTGTATAACTTACGGACTTCTGGTATAAAATACACATGACCCATGGCCATAATCTCAAAGTGGAGTCACACACGAAGACATATAAGACACCAACATTCTTCTTAGGAACACAGAATTTTCTATTAAGTTTTGAAAACATGAAACCTGTGAAAGCTAGGAGATCTCGGCCAGAGAGAACCCTTGAAAGAATTTTATCTTGACATCTGTGGATCTATTTCAGTTGCAGCAACATTCATGGACTGAAAATCCAAAGCCATTAAAAATGTCAGATGTAGTAAAAGGTGTGACATGTGTGAGTAACACTTAATATGCTACTTCTAGAGTGGTTTCATGGTTTGTTAATCTCACGTTGATAAAAATAGCACCCGAAACAAGTACTTAGCTTTTTGTGTTTAGGAATAATTTCTGTCTGGGTACACGAGGGTGGTGGATCTACTGTGTGTTGATGCTTCTTAAGGAGAATGAGTATTTACTAATAGAAGGGACCAGGCTCTTCCCTAATTCCCTCATTCTGTGACTGTAGGCAAGTGACTTAACCTTGTCGTGGCCTGGTTCTGTCATGTGTACTATCATGAAGTGACCGCTCTACTGCTGTGATGGTCTACTTGTTAATCTCGGTGAGCAACCTCTTTCTCCAGTGGCTGATATACTGTGAGTCGGCTTTCTTGATGACATCTGTTTTCAGCACTGGGGCACCTACTAAACAAAATGAGCCATCTGAATGCTGCTTGGAGAACATGAACCCAGGACGAAGGAAGGGGAAGTATTTGGAGACACTTTAGCTCAACTGCAGCAGATCCTGCAGAAGAGCTCCTACTCCTTGCACAATGCACTTCTGAGACAGCCGTGGGATGGGCCACCTGGATCCAGAGTCTGCATTCCAGCTGCAGGGAAGCCTCCAGCTGCGGTAGCCTCGGGATCCACCAAAGCTTTTGAGATGAGGCCAAGCTCTTTCTGCAACTCCCAGTCAATGAATGGGCAGAGTGGGGTTCACAGGGCCCGGATGCCCATCGGGCTGGCACAGACCTGTCAGATCTACATCCCAGTCCAATTCTGCTTCCTCCTCCTTTCCCTTTCACAGCTGACTGCTCGGCATCGGGGCTGAAAGGCTTTCCTGCCAGTCCTGCTGCTTTCCGTTGTATCTTTCAAGGGCGTCCTCTCCCTCCGGCAGCCTTCCAGGGAACAGTTTGCGTTTCCAAGTCTGTCTCAGGGTCTGCTACCTGGAAAACCTAAACTGGCCTCCTTCCTAGTGACTCGACAGTGTGTCTGCTGGGTTTCGTGTCCTTCTTTCCCGCCTAGCGAGTGGCTGCTGCTGCTTCACCAGTTACAGCCTTGGCCTTGCTCCAGGCTCCCCTGTCTCTAGTTAAGGTTTAAGAGACTCAGTCATGGATTTACAGTCACTGGCTGACAACACCCCATCCAGATCAAGGCCCCGCTTCCTTAAACTCTCCTCTAGAGCCTCCTCACGCAAAGCCCGGATCCTGTAATGGTCCTTTCTAACACTCTCACTGGGAAGACCTGCAGCTCCTCACGGGGCATGTTCTTCCTGGATGTGGAGGTAAGAAAGTTAATTTGTTCAGCTACAGGTGTGTTCTTGGTGGTCTTTGGCTAGAGAACATGGATAATGCTATTCCAGCAGACAATTTATCAAAGAGATTACTGCATCCCCCATGTCCATTTATTTGTTCATTCTACACAGATAGTTTGAGGACCTCCTTGTGGACCTCCTTTGGGCTGCTAGACATGGGAGGAATCCTTCCCTGGCTGCTGGCCGAGGAAGCCTTGCAGCCGTAGCCACGAGCCGTGCGGGCTGCACACGGCTGTGCCAGGCGCGGTGCTCCGTGGCTCAGGCTCCACACAGACCATCTCTGGCGTCTACCGTATCCTCCAAGGTAAAGCTCACTGTTTGGATTCTGCAGATGAGAACAGTCAGGGTCAGAGAGGTTAAGCAAACACAGCTGGAAAGTGGCAGAAGTCGGATTTGCTCGGCTCCAAAGTCCATGAGTTCTTCCAGGGAGGCCGAACTCGCAGAAATCAGGCTGGCGCGAAACTGCCTCGGTTCACTCCAAATAAGGCTGGCCGTACATGGAATGTGACAAAAATGATACCTAAAATCTGTCATTTAAAAGCCAGCTTTTTTAAAACTAAGGGGCGGCACTTATGTATGTTCAGAATTATGAAATCTTGTGATATAGCTTGCTTTGGTCACACATCCCCTTTCTGTTTAGCTAAGAATAATAATTTCATTATTGTTTGTTATTATATTAATACTAATATAATTAGTATATAGTTATCATATTAGTCAGCTTGGACTTCCATAACAAAATATCAGAATGGATGGCTTAAACACCAGGAATTTATATTCTTACAGTTCTGGAGGCTGGAAAGTCCAAGATCAAGGTCCCCCGTAGGGTTTGGTTTCTGGCGAGAGCTCTCTTCTTAACTCACAGTCATTTGCTTTCTGCTGCATGCTCACCTGGCCTTTTCTTGGTACATGTACCTGGAGAGAGAGAGCGAGAGAAAATGTAAGCAAGCTCTCTGGTGATTCCTCTAATAAGTACATTTCTCTAATAAGGGCATTAATTCCTCTAATCATAGGGGATTGCTGGAAATAGCAAGAGAAATGGAGTTAGAAATGGAACCTGAGCATGGGACTGAATTGCTGCCATCTCATGATCAAAATCTTGAGCAGATAAGGAGCTGCCTCTTCTGGATGAACAGAGTAAGTGGTTTCTCGAGCTGGAATCTACCCCTGGTGAAGATGCTGTGAACATCATTGAAATGACAACAGAGGATTTAGAAAATCACATAAACTTAGTTGATACAGCAACAGCAGAGTTTGAGAAGATTGACTCTGGTTTTGAAAGAAGTTCTGCAGTGAAAAAAATGTTATCCTACAGCATTGCCTGCTGCAGAGAAATCTGTCTTGAAAGGAAGCATCGATTGATGCAGTAAACTTCATTGTTATCTTATTTTAAGCACTTGCTTCAGCCGTCTCAATCTTTAGTAACTACCAACCCGATCAGCCAGCAGCCATCATCACTGAGGCAAAGCCCTCCATCAGCAAAAAGATTATGACTTGCTAAAGGCTTAGATGATCTTTAGCATTTTTTAGCAATAAAGTCTTTTTAAAGTAAGGTATGTGCATTTTTTAGACACACTGCTATTGAATACTTAATGGATTCCAGTATAGTATAACCATAACTTTTACTTTTATATTCAGTGGGAAACCAGAACGCTTGCCTGTCTTGCTTTACTGTGATACTAGTTTTATTGTGGTGCTCTGGATCTGAACCCACCATATATTTGAGGTATGATTATGTATATACAGGGTGTCCCAAAAGTCACCCTCTTATATAGGGAAAATTGGAATAAATATAAAAACTGTAATATAATATAAAATATAATATGAGTTTGTTAATCTTTCCTATGTATGGAGACTTTTGGAATATCCTGTATATCTCTACCTATCTATCTACCTATCTGCTATTTATCTGTATGGAGAGAGGGGAAGAGAGAGAGACAGAAGAAGAAAGAGAGAGAAAGAGAACTTTATTATAAGAAATTTGCTTAAATGATTATCAAAGCTGAGAAGTATCTGTCTTCTACAAGCTGGACACCCAGGAAAGCCATTGGTGTAGTTCCAATCCCAGTCTGAATGCCTGAGAACCAGGAGAAGCGATAGTGTGAGTTCCAGCGCAATGTCTCAGCTCAAAAACAGGCAGACAGGCAGAGAGAGAGTCCTTCCTTACCTTCTTCTGTTCTGCTCAGACTTCCAACAGATGAAAGGACTGGATAAGGCCCACTCATGCTGGAGAGCACAGCCTACTTTACTTGGTCTGTGGATTCAAATGTTAATGTCATCCAGAAACACCCCCTCATGGGCACACCCAGAATAAATGTCTAACCAAATATCTGAGCACCCTGTGGCCTAGTCAAATTGACCCACAAAATTAACCATCACGCAGATTACAGACGAGACTTCTTAAGGCAAATTTTGAGGATGATTTTGAAAGATGAGGGAATTGCCCAAAGAAAAGTGATGCCTCGAATGTCTTCCCAGTAGTCCTCTGGCTTCTGGTTAGGCAAACTGCTCCCATGCGGTGTCCTCTGTCATCCTTATCATGGACAACATGCCCACTGCCTGCCTGGTGCCTCTTCTGCACCTATCAATGCCTTTCGTCATGGGCTAAGTGTGCCATCTTACTATTCCATCTTATGTGGCTCTCCGATCCCCTTAAACTGGGAGTGTTTGGGGCAAGCTTTGGGTGCAGCATGCAGTAAGAGCTCAATGTGTGCATGGGCGTGTTTGCCAACAGGAGCAGAGATTGTGAGGGAGATATATGAATCTAGGGTAGAGTAACGGAAGGGGGTCCCGGGCCACTCATTCTGATTTAAATGTCCAGGGTACCGGTGAGATTGCTGGGGCTCCAATCAGGGCTTGAGTTAGCAGGGAGAGGTAATGTGTGGCTGGTATGTAGTAGGAATTCAATAGATCTCAGCTACTCTTCTTATTCTTGTTATTAGGACTATCATTCTTCGATTTACTTTTCTGTCCCTAAATTGCGCTGTACGTTCTGAGAGCAGAGACTGGTCTTATTTTATATGATAACCCAGAGCCTTGCAATGTACCTCACACCTACTGGATGCTTTCCCCCGACCCCTGAATGAATTAATTGAATGTATCTGAGTGCGAAGGGGGTACCCTAGCAAGAGAGGGAGAGATCTCCCTTGCTGTCTCTGTGCTGCAGACGTGTTTTATGCTGACAGAGTTGGGTTAGGAGGGGCAGAGCTGTGCGCAGGTAGGTAATAACATGTCTCGCAAAATAAACAGGGTACAAGAGGACCACGTTTGGGAGAAATCTTCCAGCAGTAGTGTTGCAGGCTTCTCTTATTCCTTGTCTCTTGCATACAATCTGAAGTTCCACTGACCTTCACACAGAATTCTGGTAATGAATTCAACTCATCTTTGAACAGAAGGCGATAAAAGTGATACGGCGCATCAAGAGAGTAGAGGAATTAATGAAGTAATTAACCTTAGTCAGCATGTTATGTGACCCTGGCCCAAGGAACCGATAACAAAACAGGGAAAAATGCTTGATCTAAGAGTAGAGTTTATGATCAGCAAGGAAAGGGGAGGGTATTTGAAAGCTGTGCTAAAGGGCAGTGACAGAACAAAAAGCATTATGGAACTAGTTTGCAGAGACTGTCCCCATAGAAAGGAATGGGCTGAAATTTGGGCTAATGACAACCAGGGCATTGCAAGGGTAGTTCTGGTGGAAGAAAAAAAAAAACCCTGCAATTCTTTTTTTCTTTCCTGTTTTTCCCTTCCCTTCCCTTCTCTTTCCTCCCTTCTCTTCTCTCTCCCTTCCTGACCTGTTCCAACTTCAACATTATATTTAGCATCCACTGTTGGCAGCTCTCTAGAGTTTTTCTGGGGCTTCCCTGTTTTTGTTGTCAGGAATCAAGAGAGACTTCCTGGCATTAATGTAAGTCAGGAAAGATCCAGAAATCCAGGTGGTCCCGATATGACTCTCCCTTGAATTCCACACCTTTGTCAAATGGTCCGAAGACCTGGCCCCAGGATCTGTGAGCTCCCGGCCAGAACCCCGGCCCTTCTCCACGTTCTGTCCTTTCTGCCTCGTCTCTTGTCTTCCCTGAGAGCATCAGCACTAGTCTTAAGTTCATTTCAACCACATGCGCAGAATCTTTGACCTGGAGGAGCTTTAACTTCCTAACTTTCCTCCTGTTATTAGGCAGGGTTGGAGCCAGCATATCTGATGGACATTTTTCATTCATTCCTATGACTGTTTAGCAATGTCGACGGAGGGTCTGTAATTCCTACGACCTGTTTTGCACTGTGCACAATGTTAGGTGCCTGAGTTGCTGCCCATGATCTAGTTAAGGAAGAAAGGCACGGAAACAAACAAATCATTGCAGTGACTTCACTGCTGAGCTAGAAGCTTCTTCAGGATATACCAGGGGCACAGAGGAGGTACAAATACCTTTTAACAGGATTGGGAAGCTCAAGAAAAGGATAAATCCTGAAAGGTGGGAGGTGTTTGCCAGGTAGGTAAGAGAGCATAGGCATTCCGGTCAGTCAGCAGGAGATGTTTAATTCCATGGCCAGGAAGCTGTAGGTAGCTCAGATAGTTCGGTGTGTCTGAGAGTGGGCTGGGGGGGGGCAGGGTCAGGGATCAGGGATGAGGGAGGGGCATGGGCTGGATCATTACAGCCTTTATATACCTGGCTAAGGAGTCTGAACCTACCTCTGACAGTGGGGAGATCGTGAAGGACATTCATCAGACAGGAGACATGCTTATTCACTTATCCATATATCTTTATAGGATAAACATGTGTTAAACATGGTACATGCCAGGCATTCTTCTAGGCATTAGGAGCATGTCAATAAACAGACAAAAGCTGTATTCCTATGGAGTTTACTTTGTACTGAGGGAAACAGTACATATTATCCACAAGTAAATTATAAAGTATGTCAAAAGGCCATACATGCTATGGAAAAATACAGAGCAGGTCAAGGGGGAAAGAGTGGTACTGGGATGAAGGAAGAGTCGCAGCTGTACATCAGGTATCAGAGACTGGAAGGAGAAGAAAAAGTAAGGATGCAGGTTGTAGGGAGGGAGGGAGGGTGGGAGGAAGAGGGTGTGCAGGGAAGTGATGTAATCTAGCTTAAAGGTTGAAAGGATCACTAAGCCACGAGTTAAGAGACCACTTAGGAGATGATGTTGGTTTGGATCAGAATGGTAGCAGCAGAAGAGACAAGGAAACAGTGGATTCTGGATCTATCCAGATTTTTACTGCAGGATGATCAGCCTTGGAGAAGCATAGAGGATATTTCATATGAGGGTTAATTAACATTTATTAAGTGCTTACTGTGTGCCAGGCACCGGTCTAAACACTTTCTGTGCATGCACGCATTTATTTCTCATAGCGATCCAATAAAGATGGTGCCATTAAGATTCTCCACTTGACATGCGAAGCAACTGAAGCAGAGAAGTAATACTGGAGTCAGGAAAATCAGTTAGAAGGCTGTTCCAGGCACAGGATGATAAGGGGCTGAGTGAATGCAGCAGCGTTGGGAATGGCATTGGAAATGAAGTGGGAAATCAGGCTAGGAAGGGGTGGGAGTGAGGAGATAATATTTTCCATCTTTAGTTATTTCCTTCTTTCTGAGCAGGGTGTTTTATAAGTGCCTATTAAAATGGTGCAAACAGCTTGAAGCTCTTCCCTGGACAGAAGTACTTTGGGAAACATTTTCTCTGTAAAGCATGAAAGACATTTATTATTGGTGGAGCTATCATTTTGATTCACAGGGAAAAGTGTTTTAGCTATTAATAAAGGAGATAGTTGAAAATAACTGCATTGTAAATATATCCTTAAACTGAGAAAGATGTTGGAAGTATAAAAATTGAGAGAGTTGAAGGAAGGTTTTTACAATAAATATTTTAATTTCTTTACCATACTACCTCCTGCTAAGTAAATTTTTAAAGAAAGACATAATTTCTTTCTTGCCCCATGATGACAGGCAATGACAATTTGCAAGACTGGATCCAGGCGAAGGGTTTTATTAATGAAGTTGTCAGCATTAAAGGGGCAGGAGATTATAGTGTGCTAGATTATGAGTTGGATTCAGTTGTAAAAGACCATGATTCTGGTTTTAATGCTAAGACTTAGGCTATAAAACTTATTTGTACCTTATTTATAAAACAAAGGCCAGAGGCAGCAATAGAAACAAATGCTCCAAAGGCTTATTGAGGCAGAAGAAGATGTGAAATGAATGAAAGGTTCATAACGAAAAACTAAAATCTCAAATTGTGAATATTAGAAGAAAGAGAATTAAGATTATTTAGTAGCTGGAGAGGATTTTCTGTCGAATTTACCATTTTAACAGTTTGCCCAAAGAAAGGGATATAGCAGTTAGAGGTCATTAAGATTTATAAATGTCATTTGTCATCGCAGCTGGAAGTCTCTCTCAATAACAGCTTTTCAGCACAGACCGCATCTAAAATCTCAGCTTCATCTTTTCGGGGCACTGACTGAAGCTAGAAACCCTCCTTTAGGTTCCTTGTTCACGGGGATATTTACTCTGCTTAAATGCAATCTTATGTTCGTATTACTGTGTCAAATCTCCATTTTGTGCCTTCAGCCAGGCATTTAAAAATACATTTCGGATAGCTTAAAGATGTTGGTTTGGGCTGTATCGAAGTTCAACATTATGTAACTTGATGATTGACATTAGCTTGCACTTGATAGATATGCAGAAATTGTGAAATTGTGTCATTTATGAGACCAATAGACCATGATTTGTAATAAATATACGTTAGTATTTATTTTTTATTTCTATGGGAGAAGGTAAGTATATGAGTATTATGGACCATAAACCAAAAGTTCTAGTTTTTTTTTTTTTTTTTTGAGACAAGGTCTCACTCTGTTGCCCTAGGTAGAGTGCTGTGGCATCATCAATGCTCACTGCAGCCTCAAACTCCTGGGCTCAAGTGACCTTCTGCCTCAGCCTCCTGAGCAGCTGGGACTACAGGTGCACACCACCATTTTTTTCTATTTTTTGGTAGAGAAGGGGTCTCAGAGTCTCACTTTTGCTCAGGTTGGTCCTGAACTCCCAACCTCAAGCTATCTTCCCCTCTTGGCCTCCCAGATTGCTAGGATTACAGGCGGGAGCCACCACACCTGGCCTAAAATTTCTAGTGTTAAATTGAGTCACAATTTGAAAATAGTCTAGAATATGGAGAATTCTCAGCCATTTGTAGGTTAATTAGCTTTTAAAATTATTCTTTAAATGTCTGGTTTCATGGCAGATTTAAGGAGAAATGGTTTCTTAGGGACTGTTTTGTGACTTTAACACTACATTGAAGGAAGAAATCTTAACATGTCAGCATTTTAGGGCTGAAAAAGTCTGTTTGAGGGTATCTAGTCTTGGAATCTCCTAATCTCCAGGTTAGGAGGGAGATGAAATTATTTGTATTTCCTTCACAACACCCAGCATGTGCACTGCCAGTGCCAGAGAACTTATTATTTCCCAAGGGGGTCTATTCTCTCATTAAAATTTTAGACAGATCTTTTTCATATTGAATCCAAACTCATCTGCCTCTATTAAGTCCTTGTTGTGACCACTGGGACCAAGCAGTATTAATATAATTAATTTTACATGTGACTACTCTCCGAATATCTGAAGACATCTGTCATGCAAGCCACTTCCCTCCCTCCTGGCTCCTGCCTTCTCTGCTGAAGGCTGAACAGCCCAGAAAGAGCTGTCACTTGTGAAAGAGAAACAAGAACCCTCCCCAGTCTGGCTAAGTTTAGCAGCCTATCATTTGTAAAATACATGTTCTTCCCTTTTGGGATCACTAAAAACATACCTCTTTGTCTTTAGATTTTGGAACCGAGTTCACGTAGATGCTTCCCTTCCACCCTTCCTCACCCAGTGTGTCTTGGAAAATAATTCATATGAACCCAAATACTCAATTCATCGAAGGAGCTGGGGACGCTCTTACAATCTCCCCACTCACCTTGGGTTTTCATATCTCTTCAGCTGCTTTTTCTGCCTGTTTTGTTGTTCTTGATGGAAAAAAAAAGAAATCACAATATGCTTGAAAATTTTAAAAATGTGTGTGTGTGTGTGTGATTCATGTATATTGCAACATTGGCACCAAGCGGTAGGCCAAACTCCTTTTGAGATTTTCGTGATGAGCATAATTACGGCAACTCTTCTGTTGTCCCAAATCGCTTGCTCACACACCTCAGCCCCTTCAGTGCCTTCTTTGCAGGTCTGGGACAACTGCCCTCATTTGCACTTGAGTGTGTGACTTCCTCTTCTGCTGGCTTTTCTGTAATTCCTAACTGAAATTGTTAATCATTATGTAACTGGAATCGCTTTTTTTGAGTGTTTTTAATTCTCTTGAAACAATCACCCATTTTTTAGCTTCATGAGCTCTGTTAGTGTAACATGCCTGTTTTTCTCTGATAGAAAAATCTGTCTTTCACTTGAGGCTGTGGAGTGGACCCCAGTCTTCCCCTATGTGGACGTCACTAACTCACTCTAGGGTTGCATAGCCATTTCTCTGCTATGTTTTCTTTTGTTTTAATTTAAAACCAATTCCTCCTGTGACTTAGAATTACATTCAAAGTAGTAATTCTCCCGTCTTTTTCTCTCTATTTTAAGGAGATAACAATTTTTCAGAAAGGGAAGTGAAGAACTCATCAGTCATACTGTTTTCCCAAAGGAGACTTCCAGCAGGTGGTTACAGGACTGACCTCAGCCCTGCTACTATTGGAGCGCCTCAAAGTCAGAGTCAAAGATTTACTACTAGGTCGTGGATTTGAAGAGCTTGCTCAGCATCCTGACCTTGGGCAGACACAGCAGATGTATCATAGCTCTGCCACATATTAGCCATGCGATCGTGGGCAAGTTATTTAATTTCTGTGTTTTAGTTTCCTCAGCTGAGAAATGAGAATAACAGTAGCATCTATTATTAACAATTCACAAGATATTTGGTGAGGATTTAAAAAATTAACCCTTTGCACTCGGATGTCGAGTGTGACTCGACACGGTTAGCAATAATTACAGAGATTAAAATTACCCTTTGAATATATTAATAATTTGAAATATACAAAAATCCAAATAAATAAATTTGTATGAAAAGAAACTCCAGTTTTTTATTCTACGGCTGCGCTTTGTAAAATCTGGGGTATTTAAAAAATTAAACCCCAAGTAGAATAAAGGAATTGAGAAAAAAAGCAAGCGAGTGCAAAGGGTTAAAGCACTTAGAACAGTGCCTGGTTCACAGTAAACATCAGTAAGCGTTTGTTGTTACTATTATTCTAGCAGAGGAATGAGGTGCTCATGTACCCTTCACTGAAGAAACTCTTCCCCTACCTGTGAAGGTGACCTCTGCAATAGTCAGTGTGGACAGGAGCATTCACTTTGTCCGGAATGGGTGTGTCTACAGTCTGGTGAAGGATGCTACAGGCAGAGTACCCTCAGGTATGATGTGTTCGTTTGGGTAATACCAGCACCCCCTAACATGATACATGGTACAAGGTAGATATTCAGTATATATTAGACATGCTGGAATATGGGGGCAGGATCAGGGAATAAACCTTTTTTATCCAAAAAATTTTGCCATTATATGGGTTAGAAACTTACTCTCTATCTGGCTAAACAATTTTGCAACATATTCCTATAATAACGTTACTTCTATTTCTCTATCTCCACCCCACATCCCCATTTTTATTTATCTTAACGCTGATACTTTCCACAATGCTTTATAAGGTCCGCTTCCAGGACCTGAGCGTCCCACAGAGGTGTGACTCTCTACCTCTTCCTCTAACAAGTCTGCTTCTTTCTGACGTCCTGTTCCAGAGATTGCTACAACTGCACCGAATCTTGGGATAACTTTGAGGCTATCTTGAATATTATCATAACAGTTAACATTGACTACTTACTAGTAGAAGTAGTAGTAGTAGGCGCCCCGATACAAGCCCTTAAATCTCCCATTTAAACTTTCAAAGAACCCTATAAATAAGTTCTGTTATAATTTTCAATTTAGGGATGTGAAGTCTGGGTTTGGAAAAGTTAAGTAACTTGCCTGTGGTCACATAGTTGGCAAGAAACAGTGCTAAGATTTGAACCAACGTTATGTCTTTACTTAAGATTTAAATTTCAAGAGAGCTTATACTGTCCCCCTTACTTAACTTTTTAACTTGCTTTTCTTACTTATGATATTAGCAGACATAAGACATTATTATCTAAAAACTCCTCCCAATTATTGTTTTTCTCTTGGGATTTATTATAATTCTCATGGATCAATTGTTGGTCATTACATTGATCTCTAGGGAGTGCTCTAGACATCCCTCCTTACTTCATCGCAAAGGAGGAATGTTGCCATGAGTCAAAGACAGAATGGAATCTTCAGAGATCCACAAGGGGGCCACTGTGCTAAGAGGCGAAGCTTGCAGATGGAGGAGCACAGAAGTCAGTGGGCCTGTTTTCTTCCTAGTCCTGTGTGCTTGTGTGGAGAAGGTTCGGAGGCACCACAGGACCAGAATGTGGTACGGGGTAAAGGGGCATACAGGACGGGCCAGCTTTGCCCTCTGTCTAGGGAAAATGGCTCTCTTGTCCTCGGACTTTACATCCTTACTCCTCTTGAAATCTGTCTGATAAAATCCAGAGGGCGGGATCAGGATGTGGCCTATGGGGAAGGCTCCAGAAGAAGGCATGACATCCTTTAGTGTCGCTCTGCTCCCCTCATTGTAGGTTCTCCAAGAAAATTTACCAAATAGAGTAATAAAATGATAAACTAATTATTTATCATTTTAAACAATTTAAACAGTTTATCATTTCTAACAATCAGTTGACCAGGAGTTTGTTATTAGTGTTCTTTCTTTTGTTTCTACATTTAAATGTTTAAAGTACATTTCTTTTTCTTGGGAACCAATCTGGAAGCTGGGAGGTATAATAAACTTGTTAATTTTTTTTATAGGCTTCCAGTCCTTAATGGAGAGATAGTCATTGTGATTCTTCTTGGTAGGTTCTCTGGATTTTAGTTATGTGGATTTAGAACATCCGAAGTTCATAGGCCAGGTGAAGTGGCTCATGCCTGTAATCCTAGCACTCTGGGAGGCCGAGGCGGGCAGATTGCTCAAGGTCAGGAGTTCAAAACCAAGTTCAGACTCAGGCAGTTTTGCAGAGTTCTAGCCTTTTTGCTGTAGTCTGTAAAGTTGGCCTAAGATTTCGAAGGGGGTTAAATTCTTTTCTATTGTGGCCACGGTGGTCGATGCCACACCAGCAGTGAAGACCGCCTGCACTCAGGCTCAGGTGAGGAGGAAAGTGTATTGAGGGTCTGGAGGATTCCATTGTCAGAACGCACTTCAGTGCCCTCCGGAACGCAGACCAGCCAGGGCCCGGGTGCACTCACCTGTATGGCAGCCCCTGTGATTTTATTCCACCGCTAGCCCAGAAGAGAGGCCTAGTCTTACGTTTGAAAACTCTAGAGTTACAAATCACAGGATCTGAGAGTGACGCCTAGTTATACCATGTCCTACCTATGTGTCTTTGAGCAAGTGATTTAACTTACTGTAGCCTAAGTTTTTCATCTTTAAGATGCGGGCAAATAACACTGTCCAGAGTTCTGATGAAAATTAAATGAGCAAATGTAGAAATAGATTCTTTGTATGTTATTTCCATAGAGGGGCTTTGTAAAATTAGTAGATGATATAAGCACCATTGCAGTGCTCACTTAAATGAGATTTGTAGCTGTGTAAATATGAGCCAGAGAAGAAGGGCAGGTTCTGCTCTCCTGAAGTTCAGTTCTACCCTAGGTCCTCAGCCCAGATGTTTAGTTCCAATAAAATTCTATCTGTTTTTTGGCTAGAGTGCAGGGACAGGAAGAAAGGTTACACTGCGAGCCAAAAAGACCATAAGCAAAATGGAGGGTGAGCAAGAATTGTCTCGGCTCCCTTCCTCAGCCTTCTCCTGTGGTCCTTCCCTCCTCCTACTCAGCACGTTTGCCCGTGGCAGGCTGACCCAGCCGTGAGCCTGGCATCGCAGCCAGCAGTCTCGAACGACGCTTTGTGCAGCCATCAGAAATTATCTGTCATATCTCGCCATGTATCTGCCTACCTCTTGTACTAAATTAGTTCATCTTCTAATTAGACAGTGATAATGTCTTAATCAATTAGCTCTCTTGGAAAACAACTTTGCATTTTTTATGAGCAGCTCTCGGAACTTTACTCAAGGGAGAAAAGAATTATAATGAGTGCGAATTTTAGCAAACCAGAGAAGGGGATCTGAGCACGTATTTTGCGACATGACTCGTGTTTGCTCCTGAAATCACATAGCGGAGGTGCCAGCCTGCTCAACCTGAAGAGTGCTGGTCCAGGCGAGGGAATATCAAGGAGTTTATAATTTTGAGTCACAAATACCATATTTTATCTAACATGAAATGCTATTGATTATAAGATGCAACATTATTTTATGGAAATTAAGAAAATTAATTTCTTTAATTGAAAATTACCACTAATACTTTCTTATTACTTAGAATTTTAATTTTATCCTAATTGAAAGAAATGTTTTAGAATTACTTAGACAGGTTTTTATTCTATATTTGTTTTAAGCGTGCATAAAAGGAGTAAACGAGCAAATAAATTGGTTAATAGTTTTAAAAAATTTTTAATTCCAAGTCCTAAATTTCCTAACCACTTCCAACTTTGAATCATTGCTATTTCCGTTGTTTCACACAATATTTTTATTTATACCTTTAAAAGTGTTGGTGATAGAGCAGTACTTAAAAGGATGTTCTGCTTTGGTCTACAGGATTTCCTTCTAAGCCTCTGAGCCTATGCACAAGCAATAGCAGCTTTGTTATAACGGCCACCTGACGACAATGGAGAGATGTTAAGGTATGAATGAGTGAGCATCTTAGAATTGATACATTCTCAATCGGTTACAATTGTTAAGGCTATTACTTTTTCAATATGTATTTTTTCAGTGAGAAACAATCATAACACTTCATGCTTGTATACAACTTTACAGCTTCCAAAGCATTTTCCTACACATTATCTGATTGAAATTTCAGCTTAAAACCAACATTGGCGGGAATATCATTTTCTCTGGTGGTAGATGACGTTTCAAAAACCAGTAAGTCAGCATTATTATCTGGCAAATAATTTTCGTTCTTTTGATTTTTGTCGAATGTACGCTACTTCATGATGATGTAATGTGGAACCTTGATGGGATATTGGAACAGAAAAAGGCATTCAACAAAAATCAAGGACATTTAAATATAATATGGACTTTAGTTGACAGCAACTCACTGATGTTGGTTCCTTAATTTCGACAAATGTGCCAATTAAATGAGGTCGTAAGTGGGGGGCCCTAATCTGACAGGATTGGTGGCCTTATGAGAAGAAGAGAAAGATCTCTTTCTGAAGGGAAGATCTCTCTCTCTCTCTCTTCCCACGCACACGCTAAACGGAAGGCCATGTGAGGATGCAGTAAGAAGGTAGTTGTCGGCAAGCCAGGGTAGAGACCTCCCCAGGAACTGAATCACCTTGACCTTGGTTTACCAGCCTCCAAAACTGTGAGAAAATAAATTTTCGTTGTGTAAGCCTCCAGTCTAAGGTATTTGGTTATGGCAGCCCAAGGATACTAAGACACTCCATTTGTTGAACTCCGGTCCCTTTAGATCTGGGTTCTGGGGGCTACTCTGGCATTTGGACCAGTCACTTGACGATGTAGACCTCTATTTCCTTTTGTCAAAATTGCATGGCAATGCTGCCTGCCTGCCTATCTCAGCAGCTGTTTTAGCATCGAATAGTTAATACTTGGGAAAGTACCGTACAAATGTAGATGATGAAATATTATTAAATTACATGGAAATTGTTTTTCCTTATCTCCCCTAAACCTAAAAATAGCCAATTTAGAGAGCAATGCTGGCTTCATTTTATATGGTTTGGACTTCTTTGTGCTTGTGCATTATACTTCTTGAATTCCAAAAACAACTATTTATGTGGACCATTATTGGTGGTAGTGCTGCTGATGAAATTATTAAAGGCCTCTTATAGTCATTAATAGGGACAATGATAAGAACTTTCAACATACCTGGAGGACAAAAGACAATAATACTAGAACATTCTGCAGGCATGCTATCATATTTTATGCTGCCATTTCTGAACATTTTACATCCATTTTCGCATTTTAAAAATCTTGTATTTACAGACACATGTCAGGCATATATCACAGGGCTAAAGAAACATTTCAGAAAAAAAATTACACTATGAGAAATGTGAAAGCAATTTAAAAGTATCATTAAAGGAAGACTTGTGATTATCTCCAGAAAAAGCTTAAATTCCAAGGATTGTTAAGCTAAAGACATAACTGAAATTGTTTGGGGGAATCATAAAGGCCATTACATTATGCTGAGGTTAACGACAAGTGTTGTCACTTAAAACAAAAGAAGGGTGAGGAATGTGAAGGATATGAAGGTAAATATCCCCTTCCTTACTGCCCCTGTGGTTGTCATTCTGCTCTCGTGAGAGCTCTTCATAAGTTGCTATTTCAGGTTCAAGCCTCTGCTCCTTTCCTACTTTGCTGCTTCCTACTTCTTACCCTCTCCTTTCACTATTTCTCTTTCCTGTGACATTGGAGTAAGAAGAGAGAACAACCATCCACAGCTTTGGGGATTCCTATTCTGCTTATTTGTAAGCTCATCAAACATAAATTTCTTTGCCTTAAAAGACAAATTTATTTCTTTGGGCTTTGAAAAACTAGATTGCTCATTTATTTAGGCCTTCAAAACATAGTTCTTTCTGTTTACTGTTTGAGAAGTTATCGTATGCTAGATTATGCACCATTTTGTCCTCTAAAGATTTGGAGGAGGCAGGAGGAGTAAAAAGGATGGAGTAGGAAGTCAGAGTGGTCAAAGGGGGGATGCAGGGGCAAAGATCACCCCAATCCACGGGAGTGCAGCTCATGTTGCTCTCCCAGCAGAGCCTTGCTCTGTGCTATTTCCTTCCCTCTGTCTCAGCTCTCAGTAAGGAAGCCAGTTCTGGTTTCTTCTGGTTCTTTCTATGTGCCCTGTAAAATTTTATAATGATATAACTACTACAATTTATTGAATGATTTCAAAATGTTAGATTTTTTTTCCTTGGAGATAAATATATTATTGTGAATCATAAAATCTGTGCAAGTCATGACCATCACGTTTTATAGGTGAGGAAACTGAGGTTCAGAGAAGTAATTAATTAGTGATTCAGCCATTCAGTGACACAGCTACAATTTGAACAGACTAAGTAGATGCCAAAACCAGTTGTGCATAATAGTCCAGCACTGTTGTCCCACCCAAGGGGGTGACTGTGCCCATGGGAGTCAGGAAGAGAAGATAGAGAAGATGAAGCCACTGTGTTAAGTGTATTAAAGAGGGGTGTTTAGGGGCTTGCCATACCATAGCATTAAAGTTATGTCACTTGGGTGCTTGCCTACTTAGCCTACAATGAGTGCCACGAAAAAAGCCCAGATTTTTTTTAATCGGAAGTTTCTTTTTGATGTATGTATGAATATAGCCAAAGAAAAAAGATCATAATGGTGAACTAAAACTAACAGTTATAATATCATAGAGATGATTATGTTTGAAATGTATTAAACTTGTCTTAATCTGTCATTTTAAAAAGATAGCCCATCAAATAGATCTAGGCACACATATAAAAAATAGATCTCCTAAAGACTGAAGAGGAAGGTATAATAAAGTAGGCAAGAAAAAGAAGAAATAACGATAACTTCCTCCTCATACAAATTTGATTAAAGAACCAAATTACCTGCGTACAGCTTTTGAGCAGTGATTTTTGCATTCTTATTTCCTTAGAGACTAATTCAATAGTTTCATATAGAATATTTGAAAGTTCTCTCTATATACCATACAAATAATCTTTAATAATCCACAATGCATGAGTTTATCATTACTATAAAACATTGTAATTTTTTAAGCCTTGCATTATTTTCATTCACCCACTCTTATTAAATTAAATAATATTAGGGGCCACTAGGAAATCTTCCTAGACTACTGAATGTCTTCAAGTCATAATTTTGAGACTACATGTTGACCTAGAATGAATGCATTCCATAATCACATGACGTGTCTGTGTATGTGTTATGTTCCAAAAGTAGCTACAAGTTTGTTTTGTCCTGTTTAGAGGAGGAGGGGAAGGAATCTCCCTGCTGGAGGCTGCTCTGTGTGGGAAGAGAAAAAGGCTGAAGCTTAAAGGCCATTGAAAGGAATCTACTAAAGCCTCATACCAGATTTGGGAGAACCTGTTATACCTGCCTGCACCTGGCACAGGAAAGCCACCATTCAGTTTCTGGGGATACTAGTTCTACCTTGTGACTCTGATATAACTTTGATCAATTCTTCCTTTAGTAAGAGCTCAGCTTACAGTCTAAAGCATGGAGACACAACTCAGTGTGTAAATGAGGACTCAGGAAGATCAATTCTTACCTCTTACCATTCCAACTTAATGGTTAGATTCCAAATGTACCTTCCCCCACAAGCAAGAGAGAGAGAGAGAAGAAAAAGAAGAAGAAGGAGGAGGAGGAAGAGAGGGAGGAGAGGAAGAAGGAAGAGGAAGGAAGGAGAGGGAAAAAGAAAGAAAAGAAAGAAAGAAAGAAAAAGAAAGAAAGAAAAGAAAGAAAGGAAAGAAAGAAGAAAGGAAGGGAAGGAAGGAGAGAGAGAAAGAACGAAAATGAGAAAGAAAAAATGAAAGAAAGAAAGAAAGAAAAGAAAAAAACAAAGGAAAGAAAGAAGGAAAGAAGAAAGAAAGAAGAAAGAAAGAAAGAGAGAGAGAAAGAGAGAAAGAAAAGAAAAGGAAAAGAAGGGAGGGAGGAAGAGAGGAAGGAAGGATGGGAGGACAGAAGGAAAGAAGGGGAAAGTCTCCTGACCTTGATGGGATTGGCCCTCTGGTGCCAGAAAGTTTGGAAGACATATTCTGGGACTACTTATTTTATTGGTGGCACCAAATAAAGCCCTCAGGGAAGGTTATTAATTTATCTGACCTATTTAGTATATTAAATTACACTATTTCATACTCTAGTGGGGCCTGAAAAAATTAATTTACCCTTTTAATGGCATGCATGATGAATACTTACACCAAGTCCTGGCACTTTACAATACTCAACAGAGTATTTTTTGTTTAGATGTGCTTTATTTTTTATTAGTATTTATGGAAAGGGAAAACAAAATTGTAGCATTCTGCTGGGGCTAACAGGACAGATAGGCTAGGCTAGGGTGTTATCTCAGAACGAGAGGTGCTAAACTTAGGGCACTGGTCCTGAGGCAGGGAGAGACTCTCAGGAAGGAAAGGGGTAGAAATGTCGAGAGGGACGGGGCTAACGCTAAGACCTCGGCTCCCTGTGCTTCTGCTCTTTTTCCCTGGGGTTCGGTAGCTTTCCATCCATCACCCTTGCGCTTCTTTGAACTCCATGGCCACCCTCTCCACTGATGCTAAATGAGTTGTCATGGGGCCAGAATGGGATTCTGAAAATTAAGAGCTGGTTTTTATTCCTCTGGATGTATCAGTTGCCTGGGGCACTAAAATAATTTGAATTGGTTTCGAAATGACATGTCAGTTATGGAAGAAAAGCGCTTAGCAATTTGTTTAACTTAATGGGATGGGGAGGAAGAGGCAGACACTTGAACTGCATTTGGTATGTGAAATAATGCTTATTGGACTTTGGGATGCTACAGAAATACAACTTCTGATTGGAGGGACATAATTACTCATATAACTCTTATAAGAGAAACATATATGAGCACAAAAACATCTCTACTCTTCAGTGAGTTTGGAGGCAAATATGTTAATCACATAGGGTAAAACTGAATGCTGCTTTCTTTCTATCTTTGAAAGCTGTGGGGATGTCTTCGTGTTCTAGAAATTGCTTGGCACAGAACCGATGTATTCTACCTTTCCATGAAGAGGAGGTGTGATGAGGGGAGCTAGGGCTTTGGCAAGCCACAAGCAAAAAAAAAAAAGTTATCGTTATTTTTATAAATCCAACTAATATTCAGAGAATAGTAGAGTCAATGAATCAAATAAATGAAAATACAATGAATAAATAAGCAGGTGGATAAATGAAATTTCTAAAGTAGATCCTAGTGAACCCAAGCCTCCAGATATTCCAGAAATTATTAGGAGACAACGCACACTGAAAACCAAGGCACTGGCTTTAAGACTTGAACACAACAGTGACTTTCGAAAGGCCTGCACGTGTCACAGAAAGGCTTGTAAACTATCGAATGCCTGAGGTCACCACAGTGAATGGTGGCTCTGGTCTCTCGGCGACACTAACGACCCGCTGCAGTCGGGGAAGCTGGAGTTTCAGTGGGGCGAGGGCTGGCGGCGCGTGCGGGCGGTCGGCGCACCTGCGCGCGTCCCGCGGCCCCGCGGCGCTCGCGGCCCTGTCGACTGCTCCCCAGGGGAGGGACGTGGACAGCCAGGTCCGACCCAGCAGGGGGAGCGGGTGAGCCGCCCGGGGCGGCCCGAATCTGTCCCTGGGTGTGGGTCTGGGTGTGGGGAATCGGGTGGGAGCGGCGCAGGGCGGCCACGACTGAGTCCCGCGCCTCGGCCGGGGTGTGAGGCGCGGGATAAATAGGAGGCGCCCCCGCCCGCGACACCCGCGACAGCCGCGACACCGCGGAGCCCGCGCGCCCGCGTGTGCCTGCCCGCGGCGGCAAGGGTGCCGCCAGCCCAGTGGTTTCGTTTCCTCCTGGCTCCGGGACTGGTTTCCAGGCACCGGCTCGGGCGCGCGGGCCGGGAGGGGGCGCGGGAGGCGCGGGGACTCTCGTCCCGGGCTGCCCGGCCCTGCAGAGCGGGGTGGATGGACCGGGCCGCCCCGGGCAGCGGCGCCGGCTCCCTGCCGCTGCTGCTGGCCCTCGCCCTGGGTAAGTGGCGCGCTGGGCTCGGAGCCGGAGGAAAGTTTGGGCTGGAGTGGCGGGAAGGCGACCCCTGCGCCGCGCCGGCGTCCGGACACCTGGCGCGCGTTGCTGGCAGGTGCAGCCGGAGAACTGTGAGGACCCAGAGGGCGCCCGGGTAGGGATCGGGCAACCGGGCGGCCGGCTGCACCTGTCGCAGGCTGTCCCTGTGCACAGGGAGGCCGAGGGCGGAAGGGAGCCCGGGCCCGTGGCCGGGGCAGAGCCCAGGGCCAGGCGGAGCCGGCCAGGTGCCACCGCGGCCGGGACGCTGCCCTGCGGGTGGGACGCCCACGTGGGGGTACAGACCCAGCAAGACACCCAGGAGGACGCAGAAGAAAGGGGACTCCGTGAGTTCAGATACTGGCAGGGAGTGAGGAGAAGCGGGACAGCAATTTGCTTGGTGTGTGAGGGACAGGTGGGGGACGCAGAGCTGGCGGCGACCAGGGAAAGAGCTGGCATACCCGCGCTTTTGCGGGGGCAGTCAAGAGAAGGAGGACGAGAAAAGGAGACTCACTTCTGGGCCCTGAGTCTCCAGTTGCTCATAGGGAAGCCAAGGAAAACGGAATGGCATACTTTATTGACCACACTGTGGATGGAACACATAAATGCTTGGAATCCATTATTTCCTATTTTAAGGAGAAATGGGGGAAGGAAAAACTTTTCTTTACATCAAAGGTTAAATCCTGGGTTGTGAGTTTAAGGACCACTGGATGTGATCACTTGGTGCGAGGGCAGAGTGGATAGTGGGAGGGGTAGCAGGGGTGCCTGGAACCCTCTAGAAGCTCCCACCCCTCCCCCTCCTTGGGGGTCAGTGCTCACACGGGAGAGTTGGAACTTCAGATGCAGCTGGAAAGTAGCAAGAAGGCTTCCAGGGGGAAGACCCCACCCGGTGGAGGTGTCCCCTCTGCATCGTGGCCATTGGGGGAGGGGAGGGAGAAGAAGCCAGTGATATTTTCTAGTCTTGGGTGGGGTGCAGTGACATGTGGGCTGGGGCATTTAACGTGGGAAGAGGAGTGTCTACACAGGCGAAGTGTCAGCATGATATTGCTCTGACCTTCAAGCCTAGGAAGAGGGTACCACAAATGAAAAGGATGGGGATTTCTCTTATGGAGAAAAAGGAGGTGAAATCTAAAGCAAAACTTTTATTTGGCTGTGTGCTTGGAGTAAGAGAGGTGGCTAAAAAGGGATCGTGAACTTGGTTGGCGGTGGATCAGATTTAGGACCGAAGTTAAGGAAAAGGGACTCATTTAACAAACCCCACAGAGGAAGAAGTCAGTAACAATTTAGAGTCAGAGTGATGTGATGAAGAGGAGCAATAGGGTGGAGACATAGGTCTAGAAAGGGCACCGGTGCTTTTGCCAGCATCACTTGGATGTAGCTGGCATCTTCTTCCTCCAGCTCGTCTGGACTGTTCAACAGTCAAGGTCTTCACGGAAACTCTGCCACGGTGGGCAAGATGCTGGAGTATGTAGAAATGGGAGTGTGAAGAGGACTCAAGAGATTCCTAAGACATGATTACTGCCCTAAAAATAATTTATGTTGAATTTGGGAATGCATGACCAACAATATGAAACAGCTAGAGAAAAATTCATGGAACCAGAAAGGGACAGCTCAAGAATGGGTGGAGTGGAGTAGGGTAGAGTAGTGGAGAGAGGGTGCGTGGAGGCCGTGTAGGTGCCTTGGGGCTTGGCTAGGAGTTGAAATAGTAGAGAAGAAAGGGGGGAGAGACAAGAGAAAAAGCAGTTAGTGAAGGGTTGGTGATTGGGCTGAGGGTGCTTTACTGGAAAGACAGGCGATCAGCCTGCCAGGAAGTAGAATTTCTAAGAGGCACACAAATTATCAAGAACCAAAAAAAGGCAGATTAACCTACTTTGGCATGAATAAACAGTTAAACACACACCATCGCGGGACTTGAGTAAGGGAGTGATATGATGCAAACCATGTTTTAAAGGAGAGAAGTCCGGCAGCGGGCGCAGCGTGGGAAGAGGGAGAGGGCCTGCAGCGTGGAGACCCGGTTGTCTCCTTGGTGTAATCCAGGCACCAGTGAACTGGAGCCTGAGTTAGGGGCTGCCAGGAAAACTGTCATGGTAGAAATGACTATTCGAGGTAGATGAACACTCTTCCCCTTTACTATCACATAGTGCTTTATTCTTTTCTCATAAATTGTCAAAAGACAGAAATGAAAACAAGACTCTAATTCAGTGCTCTTGTACACTCAGGGGAACCTAAATGTACAACCACCTTGCTGAATGATGGAGTTAGGAATTGGATTCAGTCTCTAGATTCCCTTAAAGCTCTAATTCATGCAAAATACCAAAGGACGTAATTTGTTGGCATCACTATTTCCATTAAGGGGTCCTATTTCTGTCATACACACTTTACTTTCAAGTCCCATTCCTAATTTACCACGTGTTGTTTTATTTACTTTTTGAACAGACTATGAGCAATATGATGCGTGTGTGCATCTGTGTGTGTGTGTGAGAGAGAGACAGTGGAGAGTTCGCTGAGTACCATTGAGTAGACGTGAGCCCTGGTTCCAGCTCTGCCATTCTGTGACTCTGAGACATCTGTAGGTGACAACTTTCTGGACATTGTTTCTGGACATTTGTAAAATGCGATGGGGTTCCACTAGATTATGATGCACTTTCCACTGTCAAATTCTTTTCAAAAAGTACACCAATGTATTATAAATGCGGATGTTCCTTACATGTATTATAAATGTAGATGGCACTTAGCAGATGGATCTACACATGGTAATTTTCATTCTAACATATGCAAATTATGTACTCCTCCCTTTGGAAAATTTTGCAAAAAGAAGTGAGGTTGGAGATGGAAAAAGAAGGTATACCATAAGAAGACTAAATTTATACAATACGCCTATGTATGTTATTGATGTTCTTTATATACATTGATTTGGTTTTATTATACTAAAGGCATTTTCACAGAGTCAGTAAATATCTTGGTCCATTTAATCCTGTTTTTCTAAAAATGAGATTTTCCAAAAAGGGTTTACATCTCTCAACTATATTCTCTTATTTGTTAACAACTCCAGTTATTAACAGGAATCTAATTTCAATGATTGCAAGGGAACTACTGGAGAAGAGATGCTTGAATACAGTCTTGTCAGCTTGGTTATGTGCATGAGAAATGATCCCATTAGAGTGATTCCCATCTCTGCACATTATGAGTAATGGGATATATCTTTAATTTGTATCTGGTTATGAGTCTTTAAATGCTGAAGCAGCCAATCCATAACTTCTTTCTTGCCAAAAGAAGGGAACACCCTGCAGTGACTTCATTCTGAGCCATGTTTGCATTTGCTTGCTTTCTAAAGACGAGCATGGAAACCTAAGCCTGGTCCCAATAGCTCTGCCATCCTGTTAGCTTCAGCGAGGGCACTTTCTGACTTCTCAACAGTTTAGGTTCCGAAAGTTAATGTTATGTTGGATCATTTGAACTTATATCACAAAATGCCCCACTCACACAGTGATTGGTGATTGCATTCCCAGGTCAGTTCACAGTGCACTCAGAAGATAGAACTAATAGTAATAATCTTAGGTTAAAGTTTATAAGTAAACTTCAGCTTAGCAGAAAATACACTTGGTTTCATCATCATATCTTTATAGCAGTGAGTTTCTCTTCATCTGCAAATGCTTTATAGGCTAGGAGTGAGGTAATGTTTCTAGTGCATTCTTAATCTTTCATTCATTCAGCAGATATTAATTGGGTATCTGTTGTGAGCAAAGACACTATGTAAAAATCGATGACCGTGCTTGGATGCTACTGCATGACAGAAGACACCTTCCAACTCAGGCTGTTCATTCCTCAGATAGGGAACAATATGCAAGAGGCTGTATGGGGGGAGCACAGGTTTTGACTTATGCCTCTAAGGTTTGCAGGTCAGATGCTATCTGATTTGACATACATTTAACACTAGCAGCCAGTAACACAAATTAACAATTTTCTTAAGTGACCTACTCTGTGACAAGTGCAAGATACCTCAAATGACGTACTGCCTGACATCCCCTTTTGAGTCACAAGGAACTTTCCTTATTTATATGGAGAACTTAAGACACAGCCAAGTTGTGCAGTCACTAAAGTTATACAGTGATTTAATCATCATATAGAGATTCAATTTCCTAGTTCTTTTATGCTGTTCTTACAGCTAAAATCACCCTCTGTATAATAATAGTGGTCATTTGTTTAGTGTTTACCACAACCATGCACTGTTGATCCCCGAAGGCTTTTTCAACCTGTGTTCCACAAGAGTTTTAAACAATTGACCTATATTTCAGTGACTCTTTTCTCAGTTGTCCCAGGAAGGATACATAGCTAGCACTATGTTAGATGCATAGGGGAGAAGTTAAGTCATTAGATGTAATGAATGTTTTAAGATGTTAAGAATTGATTCTCTCATAGGGAACTGGGTAGAGAAAGGCTGAGTCTTTTTCAATACTTGCTGCATCTCCAGGAGATAAATGCTATTATTAACGAGCCAGCTTTACAGATGTGGAGGAAACGAACACTGTGAGAGATCAAGAAACTTCCCACATCATAGCGTATTGCTGGCACTCAACTTCTGGTCTATGTGACTCCAAACACTGTGCTCTCAACCCCACCCTGTACTGCCTTTATGCTCCATTTACTATCACTTGATTTTGATATGACAGACCTGGCTGATACCGGATCCACAAAGAATCCGTTGATCAGCTGGTCAAGAATGCTCTCAAGCCAAATATAAGAGGAAAGCAATCTGATTACAATGGATATGCTCTATACTGCTAACGATAGCCAGCCTTTTCAGGCTTATTTGTATTTTTGGAAAAAAGCAGTCTTGGTAGCTCAAATGAATCTCTAATTGCTGGAATTTAAAGAAATAATGAGAGATTTTTTTAGATGGTTGGAGATGAAGTATTTAATCTTAATTATCATCAATTAAGCAATTGATTACTCTGATTATCAGCAAGGTCAAGGAGCCATGAAATACTTTCATTCATTCTTTACATTTTTTCTGAGGGTATGTGCTATATTATTTACCTGACCTGTAAACTGGAGGCATTAATTACAAAGCGGCCATGGGAAGGGTAACAATGTTCATATTAAGCCTTTCTGTTTCAAAGTGCTGAGTCAGTTGTATAACAGGGTGAGTTACCAATATAACAATTTCCTTTTTGCAAAATTGTGGATTTCTTAATTTGTTAAGCCTTATTTCCTTTTGCGGGGTTGTATAAAGAGTGCCTGGCACATAGTAGGAGCTCAAAACTTATTAAATGAATGGATGAATGAATGAATGCAAGTGGCTGTTGGTAAAAGTGCCCAGCCATTAAAAAGACAGCAGAATCAGTAAAAAAAATTCTATTTCTTACTGGCAAAACACCAGCACGCGGTTTAGAGATGTTGTAGAAGGACATGTTTCTTCATCTCTTGTTACAGGGACTTGCTCCTGGCAGTACTAGAGATTCTTTTACAAAAGAATTTTTCAAGTAGAGATCATTTCTTCTATTTCTGATGTTATGTTCTGAGGATTCAGATTGCTACATGCTTCTCACATGTTTGGTTCGAGGGCAAATTCTTCAGTTGGAATATCGCTTTTTAAAGTAAGTGTTTAGGTTGGGGACGGACTCGGTGCACTTCCAATGGTTCATTAAAAATGCCCTCGAGGCTGGACATGGAGTCTCAGGCCTGTAATCCCAGCCTTTGGTAGGCCTAGGCGGAAGGATCCTTTGAGCCCAGGAACTCAAGGTTGCAGTGAGCTAGGGTAACACCACTGTACTCCAACTTGGGTGACAAAGCAAAACCCATCTCTAAAAGAAAAATAAACATTAAAAATGTTCTTGAATTTTGTGAGTTGCTAGATGAGTTTCTTTTTTGTTTGATTAGATTTTTTTTCTAATATACATGGTTTTCCATTAGTGATGAGTAATAAAGTTGCTATGTTCATGGGTTTCTGTTTAGTATTAAGCAGAAAAAATAAACTTTTGGTGGCTCCTATAGAAGTTGAGATAGATTTGCTTTGGAGGCTGATTGTAGTCTGGCGCCTTAGTGTTAAGGAATTCCTAATTTATTCAACATTGTATATAAAGATTTCATAGCCAGCGATTGCCTGGATTCTCAGTGGTCAGATCAAGCACGTGGCACATGGATCTTGTTTTCTACTCTTTGGAGTGAGCCCCGTGGTCCAGGCCTTTCTGGAGTAGGAGAGGAGCACTTACTTCCCTCTGCCTTCTAGTGCAAAAAGAACAGTAGCAAGGCCAAAAAATTGTCATCAGAGCTGAATGAAACACTTTCAGGAGACCTAGCCTTGACTTATGACCATTTTCCTTTTGAAATGCCATCTGGCTTGCTGACACTGGACTGTTCTCATCTCCTAGGGTGACTGACACAGGTTGCTGCTGTGTACTCACCTGTCTGTTTGACGTTAGCTACTGACGCACAACATAGTATAGAGAATCTTTATATTTTGGGGGACCTTTATAATTGTAAAAGCACTTTCATAGCCATTGTCTCATTTGATCTTCACAGCAAAAATAATAGAGCAATTATGTAGTGTGTGTGCCAGTCACTGTTCTAAGAGCCTAATAATGCCCTTCAATATTTCTACCTAACACAGGAGCTAGATATCAGTATTATTCCCATTTAGAAAGGAGGATATGAAGCACAGAGGGATTAATGCTGGACAAGTTCCTGGCTTTAGGAATATGAACTGCAAGTGTGAGTTGCTGAATGCAGTAGAGAGAGAGAGATAGAATGCTCAGGTGTAAGGATGTTACGTTGCATTTACGTGGAAAGACCAACAGTGGAAGCCAGTTCTTCTGACTTACTGGAAAAACATTTAAGTTCCTCCTAGCTGGCTCTCCCACGTTTGCCTTCCCTACTGCCTACCCATACGTCTATGGCGTGCCTGGCTCTGATGAGACTTCAGCTTCTTGGACTCCTGAGTCTTCATCCCATCCAGGAAGCCCTGCCTGCTCATAGCCCAGGCTCAGGCTGGCTGCTAGTGTTCAGTGGGTATTGGGCAGACCAGGTGTTACACTTTGGTCTGTGCCTAGCCTCACTCTGGGCACCCTCATGTGACCCTATCCTTATAAATAAATCTGAACCTGCGGGTGACTCCTGCACCTTCCCTGGGCGGCTTATGGCACTATTACAGCTAGGGGATGCTCCTTTGGGCATATGGAAAGGAGGTGACATTGCTTTCTAGTCATCCTGGTTGGACCCACATGCCTGTTACAGAATGGGTGGAAAGAGCATATCCCGAGGCCAGGCTAATGTGGTGTGTTCTTACTCAGGTGTGGGAGCTAAAAAAACACTTGACCTGAAGGAATAGAGAGTAGAATGATGGTTACTAGACTGGGAAGGGTGTAGGGAGAGGAGGATAAAGAACGGATGGTTGTTGGGCACGAAACTAGTTAGATAGAATGAATGAGATCTTGTAGTTGACAGCACAATAGGGTGCCTATAGTTAACAATTTATTGTTTGTTTTAAAATAACAAAAAGAGTAGAATTAGAATGTTGCTAACACCAAGAAATGATAAATGCTTGAGGTGATGGATATCCCTATTACCCTGATTTGATCACTACACACTATATGCCTATATCAACATATCACATATACCCCATAAATATATACAATTATTATGTAGCCATAATAATTAAAAATTAAACATTTTAAAAATTAAAAAAATTTCAAAAGAGGAACACATGTGAAAAATAAAGCTTCAAAACTAAAATTCATATATACTTTCTAAAACAAGTGCCTCTTACAGATTTTTCTTCGCCTGCCAATTTTGATCTTAATTTTATGCAACGAAGAGTTCTATAGCACTTGCCTGACATCGATAATCAGATACAAAAGTCAGCCTGAACTGGCAGAGTGAAATGAAATATTTAGAAGGTAATTTTAATATTTTAGATAATCTTGTCAAAATGAGGTTGTCAGATTTATTTGAATTATATAAATAATTACCTTAATTAAAAAGAAATAACACTGTCATTTTGGAAGAATTGATGATGATGCAATGTCAAAATTCATTTCTAAATATCAGAAAAATGTGAAATAAATGATTTTAGAAAAATTTTCTTAGGATGAAATAATTTTTTTCAGATGTTTAAGAGCAGGTAGCCATGCATACATGTTAAGTTGTTCCATAATAATGGCCTTGCAACATTGAGAACGTTACTTAACTCCCCTTTGTCTCATTCCTTCACCCATAGAATGACAATAATAATAGTGACTGTCATCTAGGAACAGGGGATCATTGTGAGGATAAAATGAGGTGATGAACTGCATACTTAAAAATAGTTAAGATAATACATTTTATATGTATTTGACTATAGTAAAAAATTAGAAAAGATAAGAGGAGGGAAGTAGAGTATTGGTGTCACCACATCTATTGTGTGGGAGCTGGGAAAAGAGCTGGGAGAGCTGTGTGAAAAGTGGAGGATAAGTCAGGAAGCCAGAGTGGGGGTGCACTTTGGAAGGAAGATTTGGGAACGTCGGCCATAACAAACACTGCGGTGCGGACATGAGAAGGCCGAGACTCACTGAGAGGCCACTGGTGAGCGTGCTATGAGGAAATCATTAGTGCTTTTTTTTTTTTTTTTTTTTTTTGACAGAATCTCACTCTGTCGCCTGGGCTAGAGTGCCGTGGCGTCAGCCTAGCTCACAGCAACCTCAAACTCCTGGGCTCAAGCGATCCTCCTGCCTCAGCCTCCCGAGTAGCTGGGACTACAGGCATGCGCCACCATGCCCGGCTAATTTTTTCTATATATATTAGTTGGCCAATTAATTTCTTTCTATTTATAGTAGAGACAGGGTCTCGCTCTTGCTCAAGCTGGTTTCGAACTCCTGACCTTAAGTGATCCGCCCACCTTGGCCTCCCAGAGTGCTAGGATTACAGGTGTGAGCCACCGTGCCCGGCCACGTTGGCGCTCTTCGAAGACCAGGGGCAAGGGATTGGTGGCAACTGAAAAAGCCAAACACACACACACACACACACACACACACACACACACACACACACGGGACTGAGAGGATTGGAATCGGGGTGACCGATGGAAAAGAGAAGGTTTTAGTTTATGAGAGCCAGCCTCAAATATTTGAAAAGTTGTTTCTAGAAAAGTTTCCTGTGCATAGTTGAGAGAGCACACCTTGCATCAATGAACAAAAATCCCGGGAAGGCGGTGCTCACCCTACTTTAGGGGGAATTCTTTCCCAAGTGGAGTTTTGGAAAAAATGGACTGAGCTGCCTTGAGCTGCGGTGAGCTTCCCTGCCTGGACGCGCTCGTGGTCTGGGTGGCGCTTGCAGGGAGTCGCGTAGGTTCCTGAGATGGGGTAGGAGCTGGACCAGGTCGTCTCCAAGGCTCCATGTGTCTTTGTGAGTTCAAGGTGATGCACTTTGGGAATGTTTTCAAGGTTGGAAGACGAGAGTTTCAAAATGAGAAATTCTCAGCAGATTTCTCCGGGAGAAATAGAAGAGGCAGCGTACTTGGAGACCTGGGAAGCCAATAGCGAAGAATTTTGAAAAAGAAAATTACTTGAATTTCCCCTCGCCCCACTGAATTCAGACCATGTCTTCTCATAACCCTCATCTTGTGATACAGCACCAATCCCCGCCGCAGGCTCAGTTTTTGCCTTAAAGCCTCTGCACATTTTATATTTTACCATCTGTTAAGATAATAACAATCAACGGGGATCTCACTGTGAAGGCGAATAGTGGAGCACAACTATAATAGGTAAGCGATGTTGACAAAAATTTCAAATATTGTTATGTCAGGAGACACTTACTTCTAACGTGGCCATCCTGTGACAGAAGACTTGGTGGGAAAAAATCCCTGCTTATTTTCAGCTAAATGACAATCACCCTATAATGTGGGGTCAGAAAAGAGATTATAAGTGTGACAGAGATGTGACAGGAGAGAGCACTCAGAATAACACACCTCCCTTTCCGTTTGCCTCCGCAGAAGCGTAGCAAAGGCTATGCACCTCGTACTTTCTTACTGATTTCTACCCAGCAGTAGTCGCCACTATTAAATTTTTATTGAGTGCTTTTCTAGGCGAGTTAGATTCTTAACTGGGACGCTGACTCTCAGGATGTGATGAGCAGGCATTGCAAAGCTTCAGTTGGCAACGCGTGGTGTGACTATTTCTTAACAAGTCTTATTTTCGTAGGTCACACAAGAAAATCAGTGCAATCATTTCCCAGTCACTCCACACACATTAAGAAGGCCCTGGTTTATTAAATACTGCTTTGTATAATTCCTCACTCCATTTCAACAGCTTTACTCATTGTTTCCCAAATACACTAAGCTCGTGTCTATGCTGTCTGTGGTCCAGTCCCGCTCCCAACTTCTTTCTTCTGTGAAACTTTTCTTTATGATTTCTCCAGCTTAACACATTGCCCCTTTTTGGAATCCCAGTAGAATTTATTATCTACATATCTGGCACTTGAAATATGCTGCCTAATCTTTATTCCTTTCTTCCTTCCCTTCCTTCTCTTTCTCTCTTTCTTTCTTTCATCTTTGAAAGTGATCTTACTGATGAAGATAGTAATGGATTAATGCTGAGTTGGGTTGGTTTACTCAAACTCTTTTAAAGGGCCTAAATTCTGAAGCTTTTTCAGGTTGGGTAAGCATCTTCTTTGAAACCTTATGTTCTTTTCTTTACCATTATTAAAGTTTGATGACTGTTTCCTCATGGGTCAGAGGGTTTGTTATCACTGGATCCAGAGGCCAACCCCACAATTCCTCCTCACTTTGCATCAGATAATCCATCTTGAAAACAAATTGCCCTCTTTCCTTTTCTTTTCTTTTTTTTTTTAACCTCCTCTCTTTGAACTATTATTGAAATTCAGAGAGCTCAAAACTTTTTCTTGAAAGTCATGCAATATCTAACTGTCTGGTCTGGTCTTATCGTAAAGCAATGGGACTCAAAACCTCAAGTTTTGCCAAGTGGTGATTTCTAAGAAACTAGCTCTAGATTACTATGGGATTCCTATTCAATTTAGCCATTGTTGTCAAAGATTTAATAATGGTAATAGTAAAAAAAATGTTGATTTATTGGCAAAGACATTATTGTGGTGTTGACAGTTTTCAGAGATATGAGTTAGTTTACATATGATGGATTATTAAATCACTTCACCTTCTGTGGTTGAAAAATATGGTTGTAAAGTACGTTTGTGAGTTTAAAAAATAGTGTTATCCATCATTCCTAGCCTTTCTTAAACCCCAAGATATTGTTCCTACCGTTTGGAATAGAGTTTCACATTGGAGGAAGAAGGGGTTCATATTTTGCTTTCCTGATTTTGAATGAACAGACACTATTTGTGAAGATCCTCTTATTTTTTTCTCTGCTCTTGTCTCTGCTTCCTCTGCTGGCCCTGAAAATCCAGAAGCCTGTCTTTCCATTCTGCAGGTGACTGGAGAGAACTTGGAAAATCCCTCTCTGTCCTGGACTGTTGCTCCCCGGGAGACGTCCTGATGCCCCAATCCCTCACTGAGTTGGGACACACGGCACACTTCCGAAGGCCCTTCTGTTACCTCCTTGGCCTCTTGGTCAGCTCCCCACCCACACCAGCTTGCCCCAGTTTGCAACCTGAATAAAACACCATGCCATGGGACGTGAATTCTGGCCTGTCACTCACCAAGAGGCCAAAATGAAAGGCGTTAGCACGCCGTGGGATGAATTTGTCCAGTGGGAAATCGGTGATGAGCGTGATTGGGTCTGATACATTCTTCCTCCTTTCATTCTTCTGTGAACTACTTCAAGATACAGGTGTTTGTTTTGGAACAATTTACGTGGCCCGTGCACGAGTGAACATGCCGTCTCAGCACATTTCTGTGTCTCTTTGCAGCTCACGTTGGAGCTGCATCCGGTATAATGGGGCACACATTTTATTGCTCTGTCCCTGCCTTTGCTTCATTCCTCTTCTCCTCGTTCTCGTGACCCCAAGCTTGCACTTCCCAAATACATGGATAACCCCTTAATCTGTATCTCAGGCTCTGCTTTCTAGAAGCCCCTGGTTGAGACTCTCTAGAATAGATTCGAGAGTATTTAATTTGAATTAAACATTTTCTCTCCTTTCAGATCTGCTTTGGAAGCAAATACATTTAGGAAGGAAAATATGTTCAAGAATTATGTTCTCTTTAGGGTAATGTTGAAGCACTATGAAGATGATGGTTGATAGGTGGGCAAAGGAAAACAACAAAAAGGTAGAGAAGAAGTTAACAAAAAAGAAGAAGAACACTAATGTCAAACTTTATCCATTTCACAGTTTTGGTCTCAGCTGACCACAAGCCAAGGGCTAAACATCATTTCTACTCCCTAATTTTTTTCCAACTCCAAGTTAGATGTGGCCTCTTTTCCGACTTGGAAAATTCTCTTTGCAATAGCATGTGTATTCAGGATTTTGTTTTTCTTCTGGACAATGAAGATGCAATGAGAACATTCTCCAAATGCTTACAGTTTTTATTCCTAGTGTTGATTAAAACTGTATTAACTGTACTTTTCAGAAATTAGAAATGTGATTTATAATTCACTTGGTTGTTAGATATTACTAAGACCTGACTTTATCAGCTGTATTTGTGTCATTGGATCACTTAAGCAACACACAGAATCAGTAATTGTGACTGACATAGTGGCTGAATCACAGGCAGAGCTGAGCTGAGGATACAAAGGACCACACATGAAGGAGATGTCATATTTCTATTAATCAGCTGAGGCACTTTAACTTCAAATCTTTCTAAATCACAATAGAAAGAAACAGAAGATGGAGAGACTAATACAGAGTTTTGTTCTCACTAAGTACATAGATAAAAACACACTGCAGAACTGTAATATGTATGCATATGTATGAATATTTATCTTTTGTAATTTGTATCACAAATATTTTATATACAGTCAAATCATTCCATAAATGTAGAAAATTTTCAATATCCACTTGGGAGAATGAGAATCTAGTTTTTTACCAGAGTAATAGGAATGCTTCTTTTATTTCTGGTCTCTTATAGCTACTATTTTTTGAGAGCCTACTCTGTGTAGGCATTACCTAGGTTAAAAATTCATAGTTTTTCCTCTTTCTTTACGAACATAGCTAAATGTTCGTAACTTGCACAACCATGCAAGTTAAATATTATGGCCTCAGTTTACAGACAAGACTCTGAAGCTCAGTGGTTGAGTAACTTAGTCATAATCACAAAGGCAGTGACTAAAAAGGTAGATTCAGGATTCAAATCCAGCTCCATTTGACTCGAAAGCTGTCCTTTTCCCATTAATCTTCACTTTCCTTTAATATAAATAAAATTCCAGGGATTCGACTATGAACGATTCTTCCAATTTCTGCTTATACTTATAGGTTGATAAATTCTCCTTTGGTTTAAAGCTGGATTTTCTAATGGAACATGGGGGCGTGGCTCAAATTGTAAAATCGAGTTGATATGATACGGTAGGAAATCACTGGATTTAGTGTACACACGTAGAAGTTTACAATGTGTCTAAGAAGATACCCTCAATCATCAGAATAGAGATGAATGGACATTTTGTGATAATGTTATATTTGTTTTTAAAATACAAAATGCATTTGGCTCTAAGAATGGAAAATTCAGCTCAGAGATGAGGCAGATACAACATACATGACTCTTTAAGTTGGTCACAGATGATCTTGTTAAATAGTTGACCCAGCTGGTGTGCGGCTTACCTCAGCGTCCGCAGTGACTTTGAGACAGCGTGTCATGTCCTTGTCGGGCTGCCTCTTTTTGAATGCTCGTATTGTTCCCACTGACTTCATTCCTCAGGCTGACTGATGGGGACAGGACTCTAATGCATTCTGTAACTTTTAACTTGAGAATCTGAAAGTGTATAAAAGTAAATGGAGCTTTGACTCACTGAAGTAGTCCTGGATTTCTTTTCTGTTTTTCTTTCATTTTACGAGTTGAGTTGATCTTTAAAAACTATCCCCAGAAAATAGGGACTCAATTTCTAATAAAGTATAAGTGATAGTGGGAAGGGCTGGAACTAGATTATAAATTATATGGTATGTGCTGAGCCTTTTTTTTTAAGTAAACTTAATTTAACTTTTACAATAACCCCAAGAAGGAGCTATTGCCATCCCAGGTTGCAAATGTTGAATCTCTTTGAGGTTAAGAGATTTTAGAGAAAACCTGTTAGAGCAGGTTATCTCTAGAAAGAAGGCCTCTTGATTCTGTCCCATGTAGAAAGCCCATGTATAGGATTTTAGAAATGAATTAAACATGTTTTATTATTTTCTAGGAAGAATTGCTACTGGGATTTTTGCATTTGAAGAATTTTTTAAATTTGTTTATAGATGGATTCATTTATTCTTTCAACATTTGTTGTATGTCCATTATATGCTTTATTAGATACCAGGATTGCAAAGATGAGTAATACACAATTCTTCTGCTTCAGAAGCTCTCAGTGATTGTTTCTGTTTGTTCTAAGTGTGAAGGGAGGGGCAGTGTTGGGGAAAAAGTATAAATAATCTGGAAATTTGATGGGGAAATTGTGATATTAGAAAGAAAAATTGAGTCACTCATTTTCTTGTTGCAACAAACAAAATATGCTTGTAGGAAAATTAGAAAGTAGAAATAAGCAAAATTAACAAAAATAGTCTCCTCCTAACCAGTGTGAGTAACTCTGTTTACCTACTCACTTCTTTGACTATTTATATGAATAGTTTTTTATGTTTATTTCTCTCTCTCTCTCTCACACACACACACACACACACACACACAAACACCCTCTCCCCAACACACAGACAGATCATGCTATTTTCCTATTCTATGGTCTGCTTTCTTATGTAGGAACATATAGAGATGTTCTATTGATGTTTAAACATTATTTTTACTGGCTGAATAACATTTTATTGCATGAAGATAGTTCAATGTATTCAATTAATCCTATGTTGTTAGTTATTTAACTAATTTCTAATTTTTATAACTCATGCCATTTTGTAGCTAAATCTTTTTATATAGTCTAAATTATTTTTTAGAAAAAATTGCTAGCAATGTAATTACTGGATTTGAGAATTTGTACTTTTTTTTTAGTTTTTTTTTTCCCTTTTATCTTCTGTATGGTACTAAATTATCCTCCAAAAGAGCAGTACTAATTTACCCATAATGAGTGGATTTGAATTTCCATTTCTTTTTCCTGTTTCCAATGCTAGGTACCATCTCCTCCTTTAAGAAAAATCTTCTACAATCCAATAGGTGGAAAAGAGTCTCCTTTTTGAAAGACCCTTATGAAAACTCTTGACTTTTGAACTTGCTAGCTACAATTGTCTTTTGGTATAGTGCTATCACTGTGTGTGATGGTTAATTAGTGGGCTGATTATCTGCCTTAGTAGCTTGGGAACACCTGGAGGATCCAGCCTGTCCTATTCACTTGTCTGTTCCTAGATGCTCATGAATGTTTATTGAACTGAATTGAACTGGAGAAAGTGCCTAGTTTAGAAACAATTGGCCAGCTGTGTCCATTTCAATACAACCAGTGGGCAGGTTATTTTATTCCTGTCAGTTGCATAATAATGAGTAATTTTTATTGAGCATTGATCATATGCCAATCCTGTGTTAGGTGCTTTGCATACTGATCTGGCGAAAATAGGCCTGAACTCAAGACCAGCTAATTTCCAAGGCATCTTTCTTTTTTTCATCTCTCCCCCCCTTTCCTATTTTCTCTCTCATATCTTCTTTTTATTGTAGGCACTTTAAATATACACAAACTAGAGAGAACAGCATAATGAACCTTGATACCCCCCCACCCAACTTCAGCAATTGCCAGCATGTGTCCGATTGTGTGTCATCTAGGCCTGTCTCTCACTACCTGTATCCTCCTTGCCATGTTGCATTATTTTAAAGCAACTCTCAGATACATCATTTTTTTTTCATAATTATTTACTATATCTCTAAAATTCTTTTTTATATCTCTAGGAGATATGGGCTTGTTTTTGAACCTAAATCACAATATCATTGTCATTCTTTAAAATATTTATAACAGTTCCTTAATGTCGTCTAATGTCCAGTCAGTGTCAAATTTTCCCAATTATCTCAGAATTGACTTATCGCAGTTGGTTCGTTTGATTTAGGATCCACGCAAGGACCATCCACTGTAACCTGAACCATTCTAACCACAACACGGTGTTTCTCTGTCTCCTGTACAGCATGAGGACTTCCCTTCTCAGGGCAGATAGCAGGAGGAACATAAACATTTTTAAAGAATTCCTATGGATCAAATATGGCCAATAACTCACATCGTCCTGGAAAGAATCCCACTCAGTAGTTAATACCTGGGAAGCATTGGGTCTGTGTGGAATGGAAAATGTGCTTTGCCACGAGGGATTGTCTGCCCTTCTCCCCGGAAATCCACCAGTGTATCCGTCCAGTGCCTGGCAGCTCAGTCGCTCCACTTTCCTGCTTTTGTAATAGGCTCCTTCACAAGCTCTGGCCAAGTCTCTTGCCGTAAGATGCATAGTTAGATATAAGTGACAGTGGCTTTAAAGTTCTGTCTTTAGCACTGAGCTGAAAAAAACGAGACATGCTGGCTTTTGTACCCCTTCCTGGCTGGGAGAAAATGATTTGGAAATGGAAGCCACAGGCTTGTTGTTGTCATAAATGGATCATGACGTTGATAAAGTATTTCACAGTAAGCAATAGTTCCAGTTTTCATGTCTGTTTTTGCCTCTGTTTTGAATTGAAGGTCTAGTGATCCTCCACTGTGTTGCAGCAGATGGGAATTCAACAAGAAGTCCTGAAATTAATGGCCTCCTCTGCGGAGATCCCGAGGAAAACTGTGCAGGTATGTTTAGCAAACTTCATAGTTAGTCTTGGAAAGTTGAGCTCCCTGAATTTTAATCTTCTGATCATCATAGTAATCATAATACGAGGTAGTTATTTGAGCACATGCTAATGTACCAGGCACTGTGCTAAGTGCTTTACATACAGTAACTCATTCACTCCTCACAAGAGCCCTCTGAGCTAGATTTCAAGGTGAAGCCTACAAAGATTAAGTAAGTTCCAAAGGTCACACAACTGGTGGCATAGCAAATCTGGGCTTTCAGCTCTTGTCTCTCTGGTCCCAGTGCCTCCGCTCTTACCTGCTGTACCAGCTCAGCATCACAGATGTGTGCTCCAGACTCTGGCCTGCGCTATCTTGGACTGGATTCATGGAGAGCTGGCATATTCTATTCAAATTTTAATTCTTTTTTTATTCCATACGTAACAGAAGGGAAGAAGGCAAGGATTTGTATGTATTTTGCCTTGGAGATGCTTGAGTTAGTGTTCTCTAAGTTGTTAGTCTAGGGCAGAGATTTGCCTTATCAGGGGTCAGATACAAGTGGCTTGTGGGGCGTGAAGCCTGTGTCACAGGCACTCAGCTCTCCATTGTGCTGCGAGCGCAGCTGTAGGTGCTGCGCAAATGAACGAGCCTGGCTGTGTTCCAACTGGACTTCCCTTAGGGAAACAGGCTGTGGCCAGATCTGGCCCTCGGACCCCAGTGTGCCAAGGTCCTCTTTGTTCTGTGCAGATTATATGGTCTGCTCTCCTACAGGGGGTGTTTCTGATTCAGAAAACCAAAAGAGAACACAAGCCAATCCCAAAAGAAGTGTGGGATGAACAAGAGCCTCCTGTTTTCCCTGGAAACTTCTCCCAGCTGGGAGTGTGGTGACATGGTGTGAAGTGTTCCTTTCCTCGCACCCTGGGGAAGTTGTCACTGAGCCAGGAGCGTGCTGAGCAAGTCTTCCTGATGTGAGTCACCGGTTCCAGCCCAGGCTTCCTCTGCCACCCCTCACAGCAGTGGGTGGTCTGGAAGGTGCTCATCGGCTGCGGAATGTGATGGTGTCTTAGGTCATGCTTGCGTGGGTCTTGTCACCGTGAAGGGAGAAGGACAAAGCCAACTTTATGTGTTCATGTGTTTTTCTTCAGGCCAGCCTCCAATGACTTAAATGATGACATTTTTCACATTTCCCTTGGGAAATTTTTGTGTGATCTGATGACTGACAAATGTTCAAAAATCTTCCTCATCATTATCTTAAATGTGTTTTCTAAATTTATTGTTATCTTAAAGCAGACAATACAGTACTGTTAAGTATAGGCATGATGTTGTGCAGTAGATGTCTCTAATTTATTCATTTAGTATAACTGAAACTTGGAACCTGTTGAAGAGCAATTCCCCATTCCCCCTTCCCCAGCCCCTGGCCTCTACCATTCTACTATCTGCTTCAGTGTATTTGGCTACATTAGATACCTCACATAACTGGACTCTTATATTTGTCTTCTGGTAGCTGTCTTATTTCACTTAGTACAATGCCTTCCAAGTTCATCCATATTGTCACAAATGGCAGGATTTCCTTCATTTTTAAGGATGGATAATATTTTATTTATATATATGCAACATTTTCTTTGTCCATTCATCTGTCAATAGACACTTGGGTTGCTTCCACCTTTTGGCTCTTGTGGAATAATGGTGCAATGAATATGAGAGTGCAGATATTTCTTTGAGATCCTGATTTTAATTCTTTTGGATAAATACCCAGGAGTGGGATTGCTGGATCATATGGTAGTTCTATGTTTAATTTTTTGAGGGACATCTATACTTGTTTCCATAATAACTGCAGTATTTTATATTACTTGTTATCTTTTGTCTTTGTGATAATTGCAATCCTAACAGGTATGAGGTGATATCTTAGGTGGTTTTGATTTGCATTTGCCTGATTACTTATGATGTTGAGCATCTTTTCATATGCCTTTTGGCCATCTGTAAGTTTCCTTTGAAAAATGTCTATTAAGTCCTTAGCCTATTTTTCCAGTAGGTTACTGAGTTGTAAGGGTTCCTTATGTATTTTGGATATTAATCTCTTATCAGAAGTACAGTTTGAAAACATTTTCTCCCATTCCATAGGTTGCCTTTTACCCTGTTAGTTGTTTCCTTGACAGTGCAGAAGACTTTTCATCCGATATAATGCCACTTATTTCTGTTCTGCTTTTGTTGTCTGTGCTTTTGGCAACACATCTAAGAAATAATTCCCAAGACCAATGTCAAGAAGTTTTCTCTTACATTTTCTTGTAGGAATTTTACAGTTCCAGATCTTACATTTAAGTCTTCAATCAATTTTGAATTGACTTTTGTCAATTTACCATTATAGTATAAGTGTCTGATAGCATTCTTTTGCACGTGGATATCCAGTTTTCAAATATTGAAGAGACTACCCTTTCTTCATTGTGTATTCTTAGCAACCTTGCTGAATATCAATCAGTTCACTGTATGTGCATGGGCTTCTTTCTGAGCTGTCTATTTTGTTCTATTGGTCTATATGTCTGTCTTTATACCAACACTACACTGTTTTAATTACTGTAGCTGTAGAGTGTATTTTGAAATCAGGAAATGTAATACCTCCAGCTTTGTCCTTATTCAAGATTGTTTTAGCTGTTGGGAATTTTTGGGGGGTTGCCTATGAATTTTAGAATTGTTTTCCCATTTTTGTAAAAAAAGTCATTGGAAGTTTAATAAGGATTGCATTGAATCTATAGATAACTTTTGGTAGTATGGACATTTTAACAATATTAAACTTTTCAATCCATTAACATGGGATTTTTTCCATTTATTTTTGTCTTCTTTAATTTTCTTCATCAATGTTTTATAGTTTTCAGTTGTGCAAATCTTTCACTTCTTTAGTTAAGTTTATTCCTAAGTATTTTATTCTCTTTGATGCTATTATAAATGGGCTTGTTTTCCTTTCGGGATGGTTTGAAGCTATAGTATAGAAATGCAACTGATATTTGCATGTTGATTTTGTATTTGGCAACTTTGCTGAATTCATAAATTAGCTCTATTAATAACAGTGTGTGTGTGTGTTTGTGTATTTGTCTGTGTGTACACATGTGTGGAGTCTTTAGGATTTTCTGTGTATAAGATTATGTCATCTTCAAACAGATAATTTTACTTTTCATGGTTTGGATTCCTTTTATTTCTTTTTCTTTCCTAATTGTTTTGGCTAGTACATTCAGTACTGTGTTGAATAGAAGAGGTGAGAGTATGCATCCTTGCCTGGTTCTTGATCTTAGGAAAAAAGCTTTCAGTTTTCACCATTAAGTATGATGTAAACTGTGTGCTTTTCATATATGGCCTTTCTTATGTTAGAATAATTTTCTTCTATTTCTAATTTGTTGAGAGTTTTTATCATGAAAAGGTGTTGAATTTTGTCAAATGCCTATTTTTGCATCTATAGAGATGATCATGCGATTGTTATCCTTCACGTGTTAATGTGGTATATCACATTGACTGAGTTTTGCATGTTGAATCATCCTACATTCCAGGGATAAATCCCACTTGGTCACGGTGTATGACCCTTTTATTATGCTGTTGGATTGGATTTGCTGGCGTTTTGTCAAGGATGTTTGCATCTATGTTCATTAGGGATATTGTCCTGTAGTTTTCTTTTCTTGTTATGTCTTTGTTTAGCTTTGGTATCAGGGTAATCCTGGCTTTGTAAAATGAGTTTGAGTATGTTTCCTCCTCTTCAATGTTCTGGAATAGCATAAGAAGTATTGGCATTAAGTATTTAAAGGTTTGGTAGAATTCATCAGGGAAGCCATCTTGTCCTGGGCTTTTATTTGTGAAGATTTTTGATTACTAATTCAATCTTCTTATTAGTTATACTTCTGTTCAGATTTTCTATTTCTTTGTGATTCAGTCATGGTATTTGCATGTCTATTTTTGTGAATAGAATAGTCATGGTAGTTTGCATGTTTCTAGGAATTTATCCATTTCATCTAGGTTATTCATGTTTTTGGGTGTATAATTGTTCCTAGTAATCTTATATGATCCTTTTTATTTCTATAGCAGCAGTTGTAATGTCTCCCCTTTCATTCCTGATTTTATTTATTTGAGCTTTCTCGTTTTTCCTTAGTAAGTCTAGCTAAAGTTTTGTCAATTTTGCTTATGTTTTCAAAAAACGAATTCTTAGTTTTATTGGGTTTCTTTCTATTTTCTATTTCATTTACTTTAATCTTGATTATTTCCATCCTTCTATTAATTTTGTGCTTATTTTGTTCTTCTATCCTGGAGAATGCTCTGTGCACACTTAAGAAGAATATATATTCTGCTGGTGTTGGGTAGAGTGTTTTATGTCTATTAGCTGTCTTTTAACAAGTCACTTACGTTTTCAAGGACTGAATTTGCAACGTATAAAATAAAGAGGTGAATCCGATGATCCTTGGGTAGGGTGCTTCCTGTTTCTGGTTATGATTTTATTTTTTTCAAACAACCTCAATCCTTAAGCATTCCATTTTTAGTGTGTCACTTCTAACTTGACTGAGGCATCGCTCATCCCGCTAATACGAGCATGTGATAAGCACGTGCCATGCAGCAGGCCTATTCCGGGTACTGAGAATGCAACAGCGAACAAGACGGCCAAAGGCAAGGTCACGAACGTAATGGAAAAAGAGAGGTGACCAGTAGTGTCATGTAGAGCCTTGCCAAAGACGAGGGTCTTCAGCTGTTACTCTGAGAGTTTCAGTGGCAGTACTCTGGTTTCTGTGTGCAGCCTTGATAGTTAAGAGGGTACAGGCAGAAGCAGGGAGACTAGGCAGAGGTGTCGTTATGGAGACTGCCTCCAGCTTGGAGATGCTGCTGGGCTTAGACCAGGGTACCAGAAGTGGTGGAATGATTCTGCATATATTTTGAATGCAGCCAATGGGACTTGCTAATGAGTTAGTCGAATGTATAGTAAGAGAGAAGGAAATCAAGATGACTCCAAAGGCTTTTGGACTAAATAGCAGAAAGAATGGATATTATAGTATTTTCTGAAATAAGGAAAGACCAGGTTTGAAGGGGAAAAATCAAATATTCTATTTTGGAAAGGTTACATCAAAATGCCAGATAGATCCTATTCAAGGGGAGATGTTAGTTGGACATTTGACACTGAGGGAAGATATCTGGGATGGGAACTAAATTTAGAAATTGTTATCCAAAGATGTGTTTAGAGACAGGAGACTTGAGATCACCTGGGGAAAAAGTGTAGCGAGGAGAGGAGATGAGAAAGTACCGAGCCCTGATGCATTGTAGAATTTTAGAGGTCGAGGAAGATGAGGAAGAACCAGCCAAGGAGAATTAGCAAAGAAGGCATCATTCACATAAGAATTCTACTGCGTGCGTTCTGGAAAATCAAAAGGAAATGAAAGTTTTCTCCCTGTTCATTGGTCTTTGTTTGCCCTCAGCCAGCCATGAATAATTTTAAACACATTCAAATATGCGTACAGTTTAACATTGATTCTTTTTCTTTCCTTTAAAAGGATAGAATTAAAAAAGGGAGCTCTAAGTGAAGGCTCACTTGGTAAGCTCAGAAATGTTCTGCAGGGCCCTCCTGGCTAAAAGGCATCCTCCTCCACCCCAGATATAAGTAAATCCTAGTAGCTCGGAAATTTCAACAAGTACATCTGCGGCTTCCCCTTTCACTTATCTATGTCACCTTTTCAAATGTCACTGGAGGTAAGACAAATGGGAATCCTCGATTATAATACATTTCCAAATTTTTATTTCAAGGGCACTGTGAATTTACATTGCCCCGAGTCAGCGAGACAGCTGGTAAGATAAGAAGAAAAATTAACTTAAAAAATATAAAACTTTCTTTCTCACATTTTGGCTTAAGAAAGTTGTAAAATGAAGACCCCTCTCTTGGGAAGAGTCCCGGAATCCAAGGAACAGAAGCATAAAGCCTGACTGAGCCTCCGCTTCCCAGATGAGGGAGAAACTTTTCCCCAGACTCTGCCGTGACCATGGACACTCCCTCGTGTGCTCTGTTCCTTCCTGTGTGCTCCATTCCTTTTGTAGGTCAGTTATCTGTGTGGCAGGATGAGTTTATATTTATTTGTTTTCCTTCCTCTTTCTCCTTGTTAACACCTGTGGGACATCTATTTCTCTGTTTGACATTCTTCTTAAAGTCTGTCACAGAGAGATTTAACTATGTCTAACTAAGAGGCTAGCGATACTATGCGGTTATAACTGTTGTAGTAAGTATTGTAAAAAGGCGTTGTAATAATATAATTGTAGTACTTATGGCCCTTAAAGCTGACTTCAGAATAGAGTTGCTAATGTTAATGTCTTTTACAAAATCATTAAATAAATTTGTAATGGGCACTGTTAAATAAGTGAAAGTTTTATGAAAAATAATCCTAATGTATCCATTCTGAAGAGTTTTAGCCATAAAGGCATCACAAAGCCTCGTTTGTCTTGAGAATTATAATCATATATTAATAGACAGAGACTAAGCAACCATGCTATGTTTAATCAAAGCATTCATCACATTGAGGAAAAGCCCATATTGAAACTAAGTCCTTTAGTTTCAATTGTATTTCAATTGTATTTCAGTTGTATTCCTCCACTTTGTCTTAGCCGGAGGGAATCTGTTACATCTCATCTAACTATCCTCCTGACCCAAGTTGGATGCTCACTTCTTATCTAATTGCCCGTATGAACTAAGAAAGATGTCCTTGCTTTCGATTCCTTTTGCAAACTCTTAGAAAATCAGTTTTTTACATACACTGACCTGCAGTAACCCTAATGGTTTCTCATTTATTTGGCTTTTAGAATATTTGGAGTATAGCGTCCTGTGAAGAGATTGAGATGTCACCTGTGGTGCCCATCACTTGTGATCCACCCCCACGTGGGTGTCGTTCCCAGTGAAATGATGTGGGACAGGCTCATTCCCAGGAGACTGCTTTGGTTTGGGGAATGTGGGTTGGAAGAGGGTAAGGTGGGAGAAAAAGATCAATTCAGTTCCACCACTCCCAGGATCAGGGCAATCTTCCTGGTTGCTACATTTTCAGGACTGTGTCATTTATTTCTCAGCAGAGAAACACAACCCTTGGAACCTGATAATTCTTTGTCACACAGTTAATTTGTCTTCTTCTCGATAAACATCTCTGCAATGGAAGGGTGAAGTTTGCCCTCGCTTGCTCTATATCATCCGGACTCAGGACATGCAGAAAATGTTAGGCTCCACAGTTGTTCAATTTGCAGATGACGTGGACCTTGATGAATGCTAGATGAAAAGAACCCGTGCATTCTAAAGAGAGAATGCTGATAAGCTTTCTCATTTCCATGAGAGAGGAAGAAACAGTCACATCTGCTTCCCCCCCCCCCCCCCCCCCCCCGGTGGCAATATGTGTGATTTATTTTGCATTCAGATTTTAAAATTCCATGGAGAAATCACTGGACATTTTCTGCCTGGTGTCGTGGAAAGGTTTTTAAATCTAAATAATGCTGGGAATACTTAAGAGCATGCCTATTTGGCAAAGCAGGGAGCTCTGTGAGCCATCAAAACAGGACCGGGCACCCATTTCCCTGGCATGGATTTGTGCTTTTCGGATGAGCTGAGGCTGATCAAATCACTGCTTCCAGCAGCTGCTGGTTAATTGCTTTTTGGTATCGTACTCTGTATGGTGTTCATTAAAATTTGGGTGCATTTAAAGGGGCACAGCAGCTAGAGGAATTAGTAAAGTTTAGGATACATAGCCAAATGAATTACATTTAAAGGCAGGTATGCTTTGCAAAACAGGAAGGGCCTTCCTGGCTCATGCCAGATCTGTCATTAAGTGTTGCTGCCTCTTGGATTCATAGCCTTGCCCTCCATTGCCCTGGCCCAGGCCCATGACACACGTGTCTGCATGGCTCAGGCATGCCCTGGTTTTCTCATTCCCCTTGGCATTTTCCTGCTGTAATCCAGTCTGCGCTCTCCTATCTAATACACTGATAGAATGCTTTATAGTTTAAAGTATTTTTTTTTTTTTTTTTTGAGACAGAGTCTCACTCTGTTGCCCGGGCTAGAGTGCCGTGGCATCAGCCTAGCTTACAGCAACCTCAAACTTCTGGGCTCAAGCGATCCTCCTGCCTCAGCCTCCTGAGTAGCTGGGACTACAGGCATGCGCCACCATGCCCGGCTAATTTTTTCAATATATTTTTAGTTGGCCAATTAATTTCTTTCTATTTTTAGTGGAGACGGGGTCTCGCTCTTGCTCAGGCTGGTTTCGAACTCCTGACCTTGAGAGATCTGCTGCCTCGGCCTCCCAGAGTGCTAGGATTACAGGTGTGAGCCACCATGTCTGACCTTAAAGTATTTTCTTATATACCATTTAATGTCATCTGTAAGAACCATCTTCAGTTCTTGCTTGCCTTGCACTTCAGCCCACTGACCTTGCAGGTTTCTAACCTCCACGCACAGCCATCCTCGACCTCGTTCTTCCTGACCCTGCAATTCAGTTAAATCCGCCTCCCACCCTTGCGCTGGACCTGCGTACTCCTGACTGGTGCCCTGTTCTTGACCTTCTCCATAACCTAATTGCTTTCTCACCTCCTTCTAACATCTACATTTTCCAGAAATTTTTCTTTGATTAGGTAAGCATTCTTCATGCTTAAATAAGATGACTTCTAGGATTGCCGAGATTTTTAAGGTTCTAGAATTAACCCATTTACTGGGAACTTTACTATCCCAGGAACTCCGCTAAAAACTTCCACATGTATGTTTTATTTGCACATGTTAACAGCCCTTCAAGTTAGATGCTATCATCTTCAGGTTACAGATGAGGAAGCTAAGGTTCAGATAGCTTAATGGCTTGCCAGACTTCTACAGCTGAAAACAGAAAGGCAAAGCTGAAAATTAAACACAAATTTTCTTCCTCCTAATCCAGTGTTCTTTCCACTGTTCCCAGTGCACTGCAACTGTTATCTGGTTACTATGGTTGTTTTTACGGGCTGCTTGCTTATTATTGTTTTAAATTTTTTCTATTACGCCAATTTAGATAGTTAGATAGGGGTATTTTTTATTTCGTTGACACTTCACAGTGTCTACACTACAGGGCTCTGGGAATAGAAAACACTCAGCAAATGGGAGTTGACTTAATTTATTTGTCAAAATACACAGATCTTTGTCTTTGACACACTTTACAGTTATTTCTGGGAAAAGTTTCAATGCTTCTGACCAGAGTCCCATTGAGTGGCATGCATGGGAACAGAATACCTGGCATGTGATAGCAGCAGTCAGCAAGGGTGGTAATCATGTCACCAATCAAAACCAGGTCAGCCAGTCCCTCAGTAACATTCTGCAATGCCCTGAAACTCTGCACCGTGACCTGGCATCACAGAAATTTGTAGTGTATAGATCGTCCCAAATACTTTGGGATTCCTCTCTCTGGTGGCCCTGAACAATTATAAGCACTCATTTCATAATATTAATTAGGAAGTGTAGTAGTCATTGCTATTAATAAAAAGACCATTTAATGTGATTAGGATGCCAGGTGCCACGCCAAACCTGGTGTGAAACACTCTTCTACAGAAAACACTGTAAGGTCGTCCTGGCTCCACGGGCTGTTGAGACCCGCAAGCTGCCGGTTGTACCACGTACATGGGAAGTCTGACCCTGAGATGGAGCTGGCTTGTTCGTTGCTTTCTCTGGGTGTGGACATATGTCAGCTGTAAATCAACACATGAAACAGCTAGTTGGTATATCTGTACTGTGTCATTTGACAATCGTTATTTATTAAAACTTTTTACATGTGAGTAATGGGGAAATTGTTTTATATTACTGTCCTTAGTTGAATATTAGGCAATCGAGGCTCTGAAAAGGTAGGAAGACAAGGGAGTCAGTTCAGGGTTGGAATCCAGTTCAGGACACTTCCAGTATTTTCCTCCTTTAAAGCAAGAGAAAGAAAGCATCCATGGGCCAAAAGAGAGGCACAGTTTCCCACTGGGGCAAGCGGATGACTTCCAGAGGTGCCGGGCTGAGAGTGGATGACAGGCACCTGCTGACCAGCTGGCGGGACAGAATGCCAAAGCGTGTAGCCTTCAAGAGCCTGGACTCGGTGCACATCACCTGGGTTCGAGTTCCAGTTCTGCCACTTCCTAGCTGTGTGATCTTGGAAGGTGACTTAACCTCCACGTGTCGTGCTTTGCTCATCCATAAACTGGAGATTGGAATGGTGCTTACCTCACAAGTCTGTTATGAGCATGAAATGAGATAATATAAGAAACACAAATAGACCAACATTTAGCACTCGGTCCATGTTACCTAAGTGTTTAAGTTAAACAACAACAAGAATGGAAATCAAAAACCAAAAACCAAACGAAAAAAGCCTTCCTTTCCCCAACATGGCTCTGATAACCTTCATGGAATGAAAGCTTCTCTCTTATCATAGCCACGTTTTACTCTTTAAATGACATAAAAGTTTCTGAAACTTTTGTGTCTGCTACAAATCTTCATTAAAGTATGAAACATTCCCACCACAATTCCCATTACCCAATCAATCTCTAGAGTTATGCCTGATTTTTATCCCCGGGTGGAAAGAAGGAAAAATGAGAGATTGGAGCATATTCTACAGAAAAACTGGCAGCGAGATACGAATATGATCCTATTTACCAATGAGTATTGAAAACAAGTTGATTTGTCGAACTTCTTCTCATTTTCCAGCTACCACCACACAGCCAAAGCGGAAGGGCCACTTTTCCCGGTGCCCCAGGCAGTTCAAGCACTACTGCATCAAAGGGAGATGCCGGTTCGTGGTGGCCGAGCGGACGCCCTCCTGCGTGTAAGTGGAGACCCCGACCCGCAGGCAGAGGGGTGCAGAGTCGTGCCCGCCTGGCGCTCGATGGGACGGGAAGCTCTGAGCTCACCCTGCCATCTGTGCAGACAGCGCCCAGCCACCTGTGTCCAGGCCCGCTGGGCAGCCACTCGCGGAGAAAGTGACGCACACTTTCCTCCTGAAACACGAGCATGTGACAGTCCAGTCCCACTTGCAGGCTGGGCAGCGTCCTCTGCCTCCTTGCGCAAGCAAAGCTGATTTTGTCCAGCGTGAAGGATGCTTTGCAGCTCCAATAATCTCCTGGGTGGTTCCTGTGGAAAGGAATTCTGCCGGCCTGTGTTACGTGGACTGCAGTTAATGCATAGATGAAGGGGATTCCTGCCAAAGAGTGAGCCACTTCTGCAGGTGCCAGTTAAGTGCGAGGAAATAGTCTTATTTATAAACAGAGACTAGCAAAGCCTGCTTGGTACAGGAAAGAATTGGGAGAAAAGTTCTCTTTCCAACTCTTTGCAGTTAAGAGTCCAAGTTTAATTTTACACAGGCACATGCAAGGCATTTTTGCACATTTTTAATATTCATTTTCTCTAAAGAGATGCACCTCTTAAGTTCTGCCTGATATTTTTACTCTTAGAAGAGCAAGGAGATTCTTTAAGTGCAGTTTTGACCTGAAGTTCACAGAAGGTTTGTGTTCTTCTGGTCAGTTCCCCAGACACATTTATTTTTCTATAAGTATGTCAGAACTGTGATTCCAAACTCTAATTTTCTGGAAACTTTAAGTCATGGAACTTTTCCAAATTTAATTATAATTTAATTTAATTTAAAAAAGAAATAAGCATGAATAATACTTGGTATAAGAATTGCTAATGTAAGAAAATAAGGAGATGGGTATGTGTGTGGGTTGGGAAGGATAGAGCTGATTTTTTTAAAAAATTCATTTTTGAGACAGTCTACCCTGTTGGTGCAAGAAATAATAAAAAAAAAAGAGAACGAAAATATAAATTTAAAAAAAAATTCATTTAATTTCTCACTGGCTTGGGAGCACATATTTAGTTTTAAAAATATTAATGTTCTTTAACCCAGTAGTACATTTTTTTCCACTGGTCCTTATATCTGCAGATCTAGTGTTCTTTAATATTGCTGCCTTCTAAAATGAAAACCAGTGTGTAATCTATCTGCCTAAGATCAGCACACAGCTCGTCCCTTTCAGTTTGAGGTTAAAATTAATTTTCTTGGCCTCCATGGCACTTCTGATCCTGGCTTAACTTTCCAGCTATGTCTCTCACCGTATTCCCAAATGTCCCTCTAAAATCCTACATTCCTTTTCATGGTGCATTTTATAAGCTCTTCTCATAGCTAGAAGCTCATTCCTACTGACGGTTTAAGAAGCACCGCACACATCAGCTCCTCCTGGGCCCCTTCGTTGGCTTCCTCCTTCTGAGGCGCCCACCCGCGTCTGAGTTAGATGTCCTCCTCGTGCCACCTAGGCACACCTCTGTGAAAGCTCTCGTCCACTAGAGCATGAATGTTGGTTTCTTTGAATGTGCTTCTGTGACTGTGAGCTCCTAGAAGAAGGCCAGGCTGATGGTTTATTTATGTCTGTGTCCTAGTGCCAAACACAGCGCCTAGAATTTACTAATTATGCAAGAAATGACTGAGGAATGAATGAATAAGCACCCCTATTATAGTCCATCTAAATGCTATATTAAATTTCAAAACCAAGGCCTTCATCTGGACCAGGGAGAGCTTTTTAGTAGCGGAACAATACCCAAAAATGGAGACAGGTGATCATAGGAACTAGGACATGGATTTTGGAGTCAGATAGAACTAAGGTGAAATTTTGTTTTTACCAATTGTGAGCAGCGTTAATAACGAGTCAGTGACTTACCCTGAGCCTCAGTTTTAACATCTAAAAAAGGGAGTCGTGGTACTTTGCTCTCCAGTGTCAAAGATTAAGCAAAATAATAAATGCAAAAATGCTTATGGTACCCAGCACAGAGTAAGTGTTTCATACTAGCACTACTGAGATGAGTAGTAGATATTCAGACTCGGACTGACCTCGTAGGTGGCTCAGCGTAGTACAGACTCAGGCAAAACTGTCTTGCCACTGGTGACTATGCCATCTTGAGAAACCAGAAATATCGCCTTTTGCTTTGGAGCATAGGAGTTAGTGGGCTCCTGTTTTTATGTGAAAAACCAGCGTGCTTCAAATAATTCAAATCCCCTATTAGTCTTCTCAGTACTTTCTTGGAATAGGGATAAATTATTTTCAGATACATAATTTTTATTTGTATATGCAGCCCAATTTATTTATATGCTCTGAAGAGCGTGAACTTGGGGGCCAGACTGCCTATGTTTAAATCCCAGCCCCGTTGACACGACTTCTCTGTACCTCGGTTTGTTTCTTCATCTCTTAAACAGCACCTGCCTCAAAGGTTGTTATAATGACCTAGTGAATACTTATAAACCTCCTAGAACAGTGTCTGTGGTTATTTCAGAAAAGCAATCCCAATGCCTGATTTTGGAGTGTCTTCAAGGGTCATGGAGACCTTTTAAAATCATTTTTGTTTTTAAATCTTATTTTATATGATGTTTATTAAATAAAACTTATTTATTCACTATTTAATAAACAGTTGTTAGAATCTTGCTCCCTCTGCCTATTCCTCTCCTACATGGGAGATACATTCACTGAAAATGACCATCTGTTGATATGTTATTGGTTTGCTGAAGAGCTAAATAACATGTGAGCCTCTGTCACTGGCTATGCTAAGGTTTGACCTTCTAGCATGGCTTTGTTGGGTCACAACTTGCAAGAAGTACTGCTTGCTGAGAAATTCAATTAAAGCATTTTTAAGTTACTGAACCCAGAGCTTATAATAAGAAAAACATTCTAAAAGAGCAGCATATAATTGCCATGTATTTTGTAGGTCAAGCTATTGTTTAAAAATGCCATATTTAGTAAATTTGTTAGAGAAATATTTAAGCTAATTTGAAGAGGACACATTTGTAAGATTTAATTATGACCTTATAAACACTCTTTAAAAAATCTCTCTCTCATATATGTGATTAAAAGGGACCTTCTCCCCACCCCATTTTCAGTCCCACATTCCACAGATTTTTGATATTTCAAGATATTTCTGAGTTCTCTTCCTGTTATTTTGACCTTGGAATGAAGTAACTAGCTCTCTTGTGGGAGCTATTCTCTTTTCGTCCTGTGCTCTTTTGACCGTAGATGACATTCGGTGTCATTTCTACGTTGCTTGCCTTGTGCCTCACCTTGGTGGATAGTTGTTACTAACTTGTTTTCTGTGTGTTTGTTTGTTGAAGCCTTGTATCAGCTACAATACTGGCATTAGGGGACCTCCTTACTTGAGAAATGCAGGCTTTGCGGGAATTAACTGCCTTGGCTCTTGTCAAGCATAAACTATAAAACAGCTTGGCAGTAAATCCTTTCTTAAAGAAAAATGGGATTGAGTAGAAATCTTTCCAAGGAGCAGAATTTAATCTTTTTGATGTTTCAACAGTTATGTATATGACCAGTGTCTCCTTGTGCTCTGAATCGCTCTGAGGGCAATAAAGAGAAAACATTCATTCACACCAAGGTAGTAACATTAAACAGGTAATTTGGGTTAAAACATCCTCAGACAAACTTTTTACAACTTCTGACACAATTGAGAGAATTCTGTAGGAGTCCTAAAATCATTGAACCCTTAGTCACTGGGTGTGGCTCAGACAAGTCCCAGCTTGGTCAAGCGACTGTGACCTCAGAGATACAGGGCATTTGCTGAACTGAGGCACATCCTAAGAAGACATTGACAGGGAACTGAGAGAATGAGGGAAACGACAGCGTCACTGATGGAGCTGGCTGCTTTCCACTTGAAGAGGGACATGGGGGAAAGAGAGGCCACTTAGATAGGGAGAGCAGAGGGACAGCTTTGGGAATCAGAAAGGAACTGGAGGGGACAAGACCTGTTGTGTTCGGGGATGTTGGGTAGGTAGGTGGTGAATAGAAGAGGAACAGCAGGGGGTACCTAATGTGCGACCTTCATTCCCCACCATACACCCTTTGCAAGAAGTACAACTAGAACGGATGGATGGGTCGAATTTACTGAGAGAGAGCGAGAAAGACAGATTCTGTAGAAATAACATTTATGTACCTTTTTACAGGTTGGACACTAGGTTATGAACTTTCACATACATTGCCTTGTTCGATCCTGAAAAAACAATGTAATTTTTATGTAATTTATAAGAGAGCTTGCTCACATCAAAATCGTTCCCATTATCCTACCACGACATGGGGATTCCTGGGGATTTTTAAATTCCTTGTCGTGAAGGCCTAAATTTAAGCACTGGGAATACTACGGAGGGAAGTTAGCTTCTCTCTCTTTTAAACTCAGGGTCTAAAATTTTAAAATAAGTTGTAGTCAGTTGTCATCATTCTTGTGTATTTGTATAGACACATTGATAATGTTCGAGTGACGACAAGTTGTCAGCAAAGCAAAGGAAGTAAAATTACTCATGAGCAAAGTGGTGTTCAGCTCCTTTTAAAAATAAAGAAACTGTGTTCTATATTGATTTCAAGTAATGAAACCAGTGTTAATTTCTTCAAAAAAGAAATAGGGATTATTAAAAGTCTTGCATATCTTTACTTCACCGTCCTCTTCTTGTTTTTTTTTTTTTTGTAGCTGTGATGACGGCTACACCGGGGCAAGGTGTGAGAGAGGAGACTTGTTCTACCTAAGAGGAGACAGAAGACAGATTTTGGTGATTTGCTTGATAGCAGTTATGGTGATTTTTATCATCTTGGTTGTTGGTATCTGCACCTGCTGTCAGTGAGTATTTTTGAACTTAATTTTAAATACATCTAATAAATTGTCTCTTGCTCGTTCTTTTCTTTCCTTTCTTCTTTTTTCCTTCATGTCTATGCTTTCTCTTTTCCTTTGATTTAAATAAATCTATTAATACTTTTTGTGGGTTGCCCTCATTGACACTGAAGTATTTATAATAAAACACGTGAGACATGATTTATCATTCTACTAAACACAATGATAACTTAAAATAGAATTTGTATAAATCTAGTTATAAAAAGGCAATCATTTAGTTCTAAAGTCAATTCCATTTTGAGTTTGTTTATAGGCTAAATAAGACTTTTATTTTCTAAAAGGATACTATGACAAAATGATTAAAGGATAGAAAGAAACAAAATCTTTCTCTTTTTTTTTGGCTTGGTCATGCTACAATAATAAATTTTATGTGCAAACCATGATTATGCTGTTTTTTGTTCTTTTACTTTCATTGTATACACTAAGTTTAGAAGTCAAGAAACACCTTGCTTTTTTCTAAGGCAGAGAGTCTTGGCACAGTTCTAGTTAAGTTAGTTTCTTTTGAAAACCTACCAAATTTTTTTCCTTTTTTTTTGTCAGAGCAGGACTACCACTTGGCATGCTAAAGGTATATTTTATTAAAGTGTTGTCTTCTCTTAAAAACCTTGCCCAGCTTCCTAAACTTTTGTATCTACTTCTGCCCTGTGGTTCACACCAAAAGATGGTGTCTCTTGATTCCTTGTTTTAACAATGCAATGTTAAGGAGAAAAACACTAGCCCAGAGGGCGTCTTCAGTTTTTGTCCCAGCTCTGCCATTATGTACCTTTGAAAATCTGAATACGTTTCTTAGTGTCTTTAAACTTTAATTTTATTTTTTGTGAAACAGGAGAATTAAACAAGATAATCTGTAGGATTCCTTCTAGCAATAAAATTAAAAAATATTTTTTATTTTGCTTACTTCGTGGTAGAAAGGAATATTTATCATGTCAGATCTGGGGCAGAGAATCAGCTGGGTGAAGCTGGGAAATGACTCATTTTGTTACATTAACTTTGAACTCCACCTTAAGAAAACTGGGCTGTAGTCCAGAATATCTAATACATTTCTTAATTACTGTATCTAGAAGCTTAATTAATGTATCCAGTGGCTACCATCACGCTTGGTTTTCTTATGCCTGTTTCCAGTTTGTTTACACACTAAATAATACTCATCCGTCTTTTTGTAAAATGAGTTGGCCTGAAACATTTTCTTGTGCTAACAAAGTTCCATCAAAGACCAGGTTGTTTGTTTCTATTTCGATAACTAGATTCTAGCCACACCGTTGGTTATTGTAGTTATTAAGCCTAGAGAAAGAGATGAGTTAAAAGAGAACCCAAAATATTTAAGAAAAAAAAGGGAGCCGTGCATTTTTAACAGCCTGGAAATAAAATTATAGATTTTCTTGAATAATTTTGTGTTCACATGAACTAACAGGCCCACACTAATTTCTGACCCATTATTTTCTAAGTCCTCTTCGGAAACGTCGTAAAAGAAGGAAGAAGGAAGAAGAAATGGAAACTCTGGGTAAAGATATAACTCCTATAAATGAAGATGTTCAGGAAACTAATATTGCTTAGTGGTAAGTAGGGTAACCTTGATAGATGAGAAACTATTCAGGTGACATTTTACAGGTGAGATGGGGCTGAACTGTACCCAATAAATCACTGATTGGAATTTGATTACGTTCAAAAACATCTAAAAATAAATTGATGGTTTTTCACAGAATCTGAAGCCAAATAAAAGACTTTCTCATCTCTTTCTTCTGCATGTTACCCCAGAGATAGGCATTTTGTTTCTGTGTGGTTGTGATGGTTATTTTATAATTTTTTCTTTCTTATTTTTGGGCACAGAGAAGAGATATTTTAGCTCAGTCATCTTACATTGAAGGAAAATGACAGTAGCAATGTTTTAACATTTATTGAATATTTACATTTATTGAATATTTATTGAATAAATAAACATTTATTGAATATTTACCATATGCCAAGCTCTGTTCTGAGCTCTTTAAATGCTATTAACATATCAGGCTCCCAGCAGGAATCACAAATCCTCTTAGATGATTAAATAGATTTTGACGAGGGGACTGCGGGGGGATGGTTGAAGGGAACCCACAGGAATGTCGAGGGGCCCTGAGCCTGACCATGGTGGGAGCTGCTCCCCTTCCTGTTCTTGGAAGGGCCAGGGGTGAGCACTGCGGGGCTCTCCGCAGAGCGCTAAGGGAGAGCTCCCCAGGCAGGAGGGAGTAGCCTCTGCTAGAACCTAATCAAGGATGGAGAGAGAAAATGGGGGGAAACACCCCACACTCTGTCTCTTCCTGCCTTCAGGTCTTCGGCAGGTGTCTCCTGCTAGCTAAACCCAACCAGAAACCAGAGGGCAGTGGAGCCCTGGTGATGGAATCTTTGGTGATCAGCCCCCTAGAGACAGAGCAGGCCAGGAAAAGGTTTCAAGGGGTAACTCGGGCCATAACTGGCTCAACCAAGCATGATAGTTTTGGTTACAATAACATCAAACCCGACTCAAACTGCCTTAAAACTACTGCAACTTCCCAGGAATGGCAGGCAGTCCAGAGAGAAGGTGGGTTTTGCACATGGTCAACCCAGAGGCTCACACTTAAGGAAACAGATTATTTCTTTTTCTCCTCACTGTTCAAAGAGTTGGCTTCATCCTCAGTCAGTTTCTCTCAAGCCATAGGCGAGGCCCGCAGCGATCGGGGCTGCGAACTTTCTTGTTCACACATGCAGCATGGGAGAGCAGTGACTTTCTGTGGCTCTCTCAGCTGTACAAAGATCCTCTTTTTCCAGAAAATCCCAGCAACTTAATGGGTACTAGAAATGCTTGTCAAAAATTATAATGCTCTCCTAACTTATTATGAGGACAACACTAATGAATTGAAAACAAAAATGCTGGCTCTGGATTTTATTATTATTATTGTTTCATAATACACTTCTTTTAAATGATCTGCTGTTATTTTCTTCATTCCCACAGCTACGAAGTTACCTCCACGACAGTGGCAGCCTGCAAAATCCCTTGCTCATTCAAAAATGGACAGAGCGTGTCTCAGGAAAACAGATAGTAGCAATGAATTTTAAATAATGTATTTACTTTTTATTTGTAACTTCTGTTTGTGTTATTGTTTTTTTAATAATAATAATATTAATTTTATTATTGTTTAGTAACTGGGGAAAAAAACACCTGTTGAGGTAGCAAAAGTAAGAAGGGGAATTTCAATAAACTTCCACTGAAGTTTTGTCACCAGGATTTCTAGTCAAACAAAAAAAAGTGGAAAGGAGTTTAGGTCTTTGGAATTGAATTAATAATAAACTATCATTTATCAAACGTTCACCATGTGCTAAGAGTGTGAAATAGATTATTTCATTGAATCCTTTCAACAACCAGTGAGATACATATTATGATCCTCGTTTCCCAGATTATAGAAATAGGGCCAAAGAAATCGAATAATCTAATCCAGATAATAGAGAGTGAGGAGTGGGTAGGGCTGGAATTAGAATCAAGATTTGTCCAAATGAAAGTCTGTGCTCTTAGTCATCATTTTTGTTAATCTGAGTTGGTGCAACCTAACCCAATAATCCAGGATTTTATACTGAACTGAGTTTCACTATGATTCTGAGAAGTCAAGGCCATTTTCCTGCAAGAACACAGATGCAGAGTCCTGGCTTGTGTCACTGTTACCACGATATTTTCTGTAGAATTGATTTTTATGATGTTTCTGTGCTCCTTTATAAATTATCATTGACATCAATAAATTATTACATTATCAAAGCAAATGCATTGGCCCTATAGCTACGGAAATGCATAGAGATGGCAAAGGAAATGCCTGACATTCTTTAAGCCCTGGGTAAGTGTTTATGCTCAATAAAGTATAAATAACAACACCAGAAGAGGTGGTTTGTGTCAGCGTCATGGTCAGTGGGAGACTGGTTGATGGTCACTGGTTGTGACCATCTCTGCATTTTTGTTCTTCTCAACAACAGTGCTTATGATCATTTTCAGGTAAATTTTGGTGCAGTGAAATTGTAACCATAGCATCTGTTACCTGGTCGATCTTACCAAATGCTCCTTCCCTCCATGGCTTATTTAATAAAGACTACTTTAAGTCTGAAAAAGTGAAATCTACATTTAGCCAATATGCCATAGAATATGGAACTGTCTACATTGACTAGGTGGGTCGCTTACAAAAATAAATGCAATGTGTCCTCGAATTGTTGTACTTTGTGCCTGTCAACAAAGCAACTTCTTTTTTTGGAATTTCTGTAAATGTTACTTTGCAATATAGATTCCATAGCCAAAGTGAAGTGGAAAATTCAGACAAAAGCTAAAATTTCATATCTCCTTCTAGCATCCATAGTGTTTTGAGGGAGGCAGGGGTCGTTCTTGTATATAATACAGAACTAGTTCACCTATCTATAAAAGCTAACTTAAAAAACTGATAATTTTCAAAATCTTGATTTTCCCTTGACTTAATGGTCTTCCTTGAGACAGGATTATTATATCCAACCGATTCATGTTGTCTGTGCCTTATTTTCAAGAGTTTCCTTTAGGGTTACTGGTGCCCTTTCTCTTTCTTGGTCTTCTTTGATACTAAAAAGACTTAGAACAAATGCCCATTAGAGCCTTTACAAACACAAAACCATAATATAAATGTTTCTTCTTCCCTGAACTGAGGTTGGCTGGCCAATGGAATCCCTCAAACCAATACAGGCTTGGGAATTTTGCTTCAGTCCTAAAATGTTAATGATGGCTTTTGAAGTTTGGTGGGACTGATATCAGAAAGAATTTCAAAAATCTTCATAGTTTAAAAAAATGTATTTTATAATTGTTTTGCATATACTATTGTTTATGTAGACTATCAATATTTTCATGTAATAAAATAAATTTATTTTTAAAACAAAGCACACATATTTTTACTTGGGAATTTTCTGTTGGTGCCATGAATTATTAATAGAAATAGACTTGGACACTCTTGCTTTTAAACACTTTATACTTTACAGAACCTGTTCATTAATGCGTTTGACCATGTGTTTCCTTTAGAAACTAGAGCATTTGGAAGTGTGGTGGGCATCTGTAGAACTGACTGCCCAATACCCTGGCTGTATTTTTGAAGTCCACCTTCAACTGCGTGTGGTTGGATTAAGATGGGCACTTGGTAAATTGGGCGAATTAAAGTCATTCTAAGGGAAATTGGAAACTTGAACTGAGATCAGTCTTCTTTGGGTTATAAAAATGTGCATTTTGAAGCTATTGGCAGTTATATTTTCTTTCCTGTGGACCCAAAAAACAAAGGAAGCTGACCAGCAGATAGAAAGAGAAGCTTTGAGAAAATACTGAGTAAAATACAAAGATGAGACAGAGTTTCCTGGCAGTGTGAATCCCAGTTACAGGTGTTCTCAAAGTGTAGCCTCATTCCTGTCTATGGGCTCTATGAGATGTGTTCATACCTTTATAATAAATTTCTCATTTGGCTTCGACTAGTTCCATTTGGGTTTCAGTAACCTGTAGGAAGCTCCTGACCAGCTCAGGTGCATCCTGAGATTGTGGACAGTTGTTTCTTAATGTGGAAATGACTGTCCTTTGCGAAATGAAATACCAAACTATTGTTTTCATAAGTGTCTTTTACCATATAATATTACACAGACAGTTGTGGCACCAGCATTTCATTTTCACCATATAGACATGCAGAGGGAGCAGGGTAGTTCAGCAGCATTGATGGAGCACCACTGTATCTCAGGGACTGTGCTACCCAAGGCGACAATGCAGGAATGGCACGAACCTGAAACAAGCTGAGGGTTCAGTAAGGAATCAGCTACTCACCGACAGTTTCAATACAGTTCAGTACTCTGAGCGAAGCTCACGATATTATGGGAGCAGAGGGGAGTAAGGCAGCCCAGCATAGTAAGAATCAGGGGATGCTCCTGGAGGAAATGACCACGTGGACTGATGGCTCTGAGCAATACAGCTCTCTGCCCCAAATCCTCAAAAAGCTGAAATATTTAAGTCCTTGACAAATTCTACAGAATTCTTCTGGAAGCTCCAGCACTGGAGGGACCAGTGTGCGATGCTACAAGGGAACAAGTGAAAAGAAGGAATCGGGGGCTTTGCACCTTGTTCCAGGTGGCCTGGGCAGGGCCGGGGAGAACACCTGGCACGTGGGCTGTGAGGACAGGTGTATCGGCCCCAATGGTGCTTTACGATTAAGTGACGGGCTGAGTTGGGGGAGAGATTTTTATTTCTTCCCTGCAGCGTGTTATTTAGGCCTTTCCCATTTTGCACTCCATTTCATTGCCCATGATGTAGGCAAGTTACCTAGAGAGTGGAGTGAGATGTTCTGGTCTAAACTTCCTATTTAGGTAAGACCCTGTTTGTGCAAAATTTCATAAAGGAAATCAATAACCTATTTTAGTTCCCATGACTTTAAGACTATTGCCTTAATGAGACCTTCATTTTATTATACTCTGCATATACTTTGTTCTGAAAGCATAAACATACTGGGGCATTGCTATCATCCATTCATTCAAAACTGTTTATTAAATACGTATGAAGTGCCAAGTACCTTAGGTGCTAGGGCTATACCAGTTACATAAAACAGTTAAAAAAATCTCTGACCTCACGAAGCTTATTTTCCAGTGGGTATGATCTTTCACAAGACTTACCCCAAATGTTATGCCAGCCAGAGGACATTGTCATTCGACTTTTAACCTAGACAACTGTCTTAGAGCATGAACCTCGAGAAGAACTCACAGAAGAACTCAGTATATGATAGGTTTAGCATAATTCCCCTGACCCTGAATAATTTACATATTTTAATAATGACTACCAAAGGCAAAAGAAAAAGTGTAACTATGTTTTCTAGGTGAAAATCTTTGCTTATACATTTTGTTTTTGCTATGCCTGATTTTGGTGCTACATTTAGGCATCTGCTCTTCTTCAAAATATGCTTTATGCTTCAAAGCATTTTTCTGCAAAGGAAACTGTTCCCATGTGATCATCTTTGGCAGCCAAGCGTCATGCCAGAACAAAACGTGCAAATAGTCTACCCTTGCCGCTTTGCTATAGTTATTGGATCCTAGGAATTTGTATCTTATAACAACAACCAGTTGGCTCTTCTATAAGGTTCTCATTCTTACCAGTATGTGCCAGCTATTGGTGTTTGAAGTAGCCTGAAATTCCATATTAGGAAGCTATATAAACTATATAACTCCAAAAACTATGCCAGCAGTTATCTTTAAGAGATAAATTACTAAGATGGTTTCTGGAAAATTTCAAAATGTGGATTTCAGGATATTTAATGCACAATTATAGTCACTACTTGTATTCCAAAAGAAATTTTAACCAAACACGTTGTCACAAAGGGCTTTTCCCTTCATGTTTTATAATTGTGACTCAGGTTTAAATTACAAAAAAGAATGTGCAGCAGAGGTAATCTTTTTTTTTATTCCTCTTCAGTTTATTTAAAAGAAATCAAACAAACAGAAGTCTTCACAAATTTATAGAACTCCTTAATGCTGCTTGCTACAGCAAGTGTAAATATTCTTGAAAGATGTATGCAGAATAATAAAATACCTTGAAATTCTGTGATCCAAGCTAGATAATGATTTGCAGTGTTCTGGGTTTTAGTAAGTGAGAGAAAAACTTGCATCTCTGACTTGCTCTTTAAAACTGTTTTTGAAATACTAATTAAAATAAAGTTGTTTCTAGCACATTCTTTTTTAACACCTTAAGAATAGTTTGGTTGACTGAATCAACCAGAACTAGCAATTCTAAAAAATCACTTATATAGTGTTTTTTGTTTGTTTGGTTGGTTTTTGTTTACTTCACTCCAAAGGAAAGATAATCTAGTCTTGGGTACTGTACCAATACCCTCTGCCTCCTAACTCCACTGGGCTTCAAAATATCTAAACTCTTGACCAAACCAGTGCCCTGACACTTCTAAAAATGCCATGGGGATGGGGGCGTGGAGTTGATTTTCAACTATTATGCAAATGTTATGAGCATAGATCTTTATTGATCTGTTCTTCAGTTCTAGGTCTGCCCTCACTGTGAGACCTTGAGCAAGTCACTTAACCCCAATAATGTTTTCATGAGCAAAGTCAAAATAAATACTAAACAGGGTGGATTGAGAGGACTGAATTAGATAACACCAGTGAAATGCTTAGCTCGGCACTGGAATATTTTAAGTACTCGCTAGGTACAGGTCCAATTAATGTTAACTATTATTTCTAAGGTCAATAATAATAGTGATGGTGATAATGGTGGTAATGATGTTCTCTAATCATTGCTATGAAAAACAAGACATTCTTTTCTGAAGTCAAGTCATTGCACAGATGCGGTGAAAGTTGTCTCTATTTTTAAGGATTCATTATCTGTGTGGGAAGGAATGTCTTTCTCTTCCTATTGGAACAAACCATGTTTAGGTGAAGAATTCCACCTCAGTGTCTAGTCCTCATTCATCTCTCTACATTTTTCCTCTCTCCCTTCCCTACTCCTTCCTTAAAAGCACTCAATGAGAAAAATTATTATAATGCTATTGAAAATAATGAAAGGCCCTATAGTTGTAAAAATTATGCTGAGGTAGAGATAAGTTAGATATTTTGGAAGGTGGAGTTGTTCTTTGTATTACTTGTATGCTCAGAATCAAGGATCAAGGAAATTTTAAAAATAACTTGGGCGAGGGGCTGAAAATAACCTCTCATATTTGCTACTCACAAGGGGCCTGGAGGGTAATTGTTACTATACGTCACCATTTCCTAGACGATAAACCTTAGGCTCAGGAAGTTGTAAGTACCCTGTTAAAGGTCATTCTACTTGTAAATCATATTCATCTGCCTCTTGCTTTGATATGTACAACTTTGAAATAAAAGTACACCAAAATTATCAACCTTCTAGATGGAAAGAAAAAAAATGTATTCTTCTGGATTTTGCCAATTTGCTAAATAAATGATTATTAAGACTATGTAGTTGACAAATCTTTGAAACATCTTAAAAAATGAAAAACTGGACAAAAATAAAATCTGAGGATTCTGTAGCAACTAGCTCATTTTTTTTTGTTTTTTAATTTGAAAAATTCAACATTTCAACCAGGTTTAACAGGCTTGGCTATCTTTTCTTAAGTCTGTTTAAAAATCTGAAAATGTGAAAAAAGGACATTGAGTATAACATACAGACTGAGCAGTTGGTAGGTACGATGACTAAGGTATGCTCTTATTGGAGAGGAGCACGACCTGGTTGAATCAAACTATTTTTTTGTCAACCAACACGTGATATGAAGAAATAAACCTCTGAGACAGTATTTGGCTATTGCTGAAGCTTTTACAAATAGTAAAGTTTTATACAAATTGATGTAATTTTAAAAATATGTTTACTGATAACCAAAATTAATTTCACATTTCTTGAGTCTCTTTAAATCCAGGCCACAGCCTCATCTGAGCTCAAGGCTTCTTACTTTTCCAGGAACAACATGTGGACCCTGCCCCCACCCCCTCACATGCCATCTTCCCTCCTGGTCAAGTGTTCAGTTAGCAGGCGTTTGAGCAAACAGAGTATTTTTATGAACTCTGCGACAATCTGAATAGTCATGTTCTCCAGGCAGGTAGATTACAAGAATGCAGTTCTATTATTTAATACAACATGCAAGAGTTTAAGACCCGTTTCTATTCATTCCACCCATATAAGCAGAATTCTACTGAGAAAACAGTATATATTGCTTTTCTGATTACATAACTGTAATGCATAGTAGTTGTATTTTATTTAGAGAGCATAGAAAAGCAAAATAAGTAGATGGATAGATAGGTAAGTAGATAGATGGATAGATAGGTAAATAGATAGATAAAAATATTCACAAGGCATAATGTTAGTTATATATTGTCTGTGTAACCTGGTTTTTTTACTTAGCAAAAAGTCATTATTTCCCATGTTATTGGTATTTTACACATCAGAATTTCCCAAACTTTAGCAAAACTAGTGCATTGAATTGGATAGTGAAATAAGTGTGGCAAATGCAGTATACCGTACTTCCTTAAATAAAGTAAGCTGTTTAATCTGCTTTCACTTGGTGATTCCTAAGCCATTGACCATAAGACTGATTTTTTTATTAAACTCTATTAACATACTTTGATAAATACTCCCCTTTCCATAACATGTATTTTAGTGGCTATAGAGCATGTAATAACATTATATCAGTTAAGAATTAATTCATATCCAAATGGCAGAAGATTCAATCGCAGTAGTTCCACAGATAGGAGGTTATTTTTCCATATAATAAGGAGCAAGGCTCTGGAGCAGCTGCTTGGTGACGCCATAGGAACTCTTTCTGTCCTGTGCCCCCACACCTAGTCTCACCTCGTTGTTGTCCATGGCTGCTACTCCTCCAGGAGTTGTGCACCTCGAAAAAGGACAGGGTCAGGAAGAAAGATGGAAGGGCCAAAGGATAGCAGCCAAGTCGGCTCTTTAAACACCACTCATATTGCTTAGAATCGTCACCTGGAACATCTGCTTATGCGTCACTGGCCAGCTCCAGGCCACTTGGTCACCCTGAGCTACAAGCACGTCTGGGAAGGTGGGAAGTACAGCTCTCCAGCCTCTGTGAGGGCTGGGGGAGGACGTAGTGTACAGCCTTTGGAGAGACAGACCAGACCCCTTCCCCCGGCCACCTGCCATCCCCAGAGGCACTTCTTCCTTATCATGGCACACTCACGCCCCTTTCCCAGTGGGGACCACACCAGAGTCTCATCCTGTTACCAGACGAGGCCTGAAGCTCAGGACCCTGTGTGTACGTTGCCCTCGTTGTCAGGTCCGAGTGTAGCTCATGCTCTAGCAACCTACAAATCAAAAGATAAATTACTGTCTTCAACACACACACCATGCAATGATGGAGAAAGACCTTCCATATAGAAAAATGGGATAATGGCAAACGGAGGCGATCTCTGGTCTAATCTCTGGTCTATAGAAAATACCAGTGCTCGCTGGTTAAGAATTACGAGGACTGCCTGGCCCAGAAGGGACTGCACTTCGTGGTTGACCAAACTGGCAGCCCTCACCCTGCTGCAGTGAGGTTTCTCACTGTTCGTCCTCCTCCACGAACACGCTTCTCTTGGAGACTACACGTCTTTCTTAGCCCCTTCCCAGTGGCACATGTTTACGGACCCTGATCTTGCTTTATGTGTGAAACACTCATGAGGCTATTGTCGGCCAGGCCTGAGATTTCTCTGTGGAGATGGACACAAAAGAGGGCAAATAAAACTGACCCCTTTGCCTACTCCCTGCCCAACACCAATCTTTGGAGACGATGCTCCTTCAAAAGCTGTAGGCTTTGAAATATTGGGAGAAAATGTTATTTTATGTAGCAAAATAGGTCCCAACATTTTCAAGTCATGAAAGTTGACATTATCCTGAGGAAAACGCCACCAGTCGAAGTGTCAGGGCCTGGCAGCTATGGGAGAAGGAAGATGGCGACAGGGCAACGTGGAAATGGACAAGGAACTCATAAGGCTGATGACGTCGGGCTCTGGGACACCTCGTTTGCATGAGTCCCTACTAAAGCCCTGCCGCTGACTTTGCATTTATAATTTAGTGTGTTTGTCTCTAAGAAAGGAAGGCTCTGGAACAGTAGAAGCTTCACACCCCCAGGAAATAGTGAGACATGAAAGACAAAGAGGAGGAAGGGGAGAAGGAGGATGGAAAGGAAGAGCAGGACTTGTTCCTGGCAGTGGGAATGCAGAAGAAAATTCTAAGAGACAGGGAGAGTTGATGTGGGTTTTCAGCTGGATTGTTGAGCTGCACTGAGATGTAACTTGCTTTTGTACTCACATTTTGGGTGGCTCTTTTAAGGATCCCAAGAAGCAGGGAAACGTCTACTTGTGAGTGGGCACAGTGAGGGACAGGGCCAGTGTGAGCAGGAGATGGGATGCAGCAGGTGGGGTCAAGAATTCAGCTGGAGGCTGGGCCCGGTGGCTCACGCCTGTAATCCTAGCACTCTGGGAGGCCGAAGCGGGAGGATCGCTCAAGATCAGGAGTTTAAAACCAGCCTGAGCAAGAGGGAGACCCCGTCTCTACTAAAAATAGAAAGAAATTAATTGGCCAACTAAAAATATATAGAAAAAAATTAGCTGGGCATGGTGTCACATGCCTGTAGTCCCAGCTACTCAGGAGGCTGAGGCAGGAGGATTGCTTGAGCCCAGGAGTTGGAGGTTGCTGTGAGCAAGGCTGGCACCATGGTGCTCTAGCCCCGGCAACAGGGTGAGACTCTGTCTCAAAAAAGAAAAAGAATTCAGCCAGAGATGGACACAAAGAGTAAATAAAACTAGGCCCCCTTGCCACCCCCACCCCAGTCTTTGGAGACACTGAATTTCCCACCATACAGAATAAGGGGGTTTGTGCTTCCTTTATTCACATCTTAAGGAAGACAACCCTCATGGGGTGCAGTACTCGGCAGCCACGTGCATACACTTGTGGCACATCTTTAAATATGGTATCAGGAGTGGCGGTTAACATCGCATTCGTCTAACCAGGGGCGTTGTGCTGGAGGACAGCGGGTGGCGGGAGTAGCTGAGCCATGACAGGTTGAGAACACGCCCAGGGCTGAGCGCTTAGATTGGGGAGGTAAGTAGCCTGAGCGGGTGGGAACCAACAAGAGATGAGCTGGATGTAACCGGTGCAGACGATTCTTCAAGGGCTTCCTGTCAGGCAGAAATAAAGAGCCCTGAATCTTTCTGCCAGAGGAGCCAATGTTGAAAAGCAAGTCTGTCCGACACCGGCTCTCCAACTCCGTCCCCTGCAGAATTAATCACACCTCCTGTTCTTAGACTGGGGGTAAACGCCTGTCATTGGATTCATTTGGTATGTTACCATCAGCTGCCTCTGTGTGAGGGCTCCCTTCCAGAGCAGGAAATGACAACATGGGCAGTTACTGAAAGAGCGCATTGCATGTCGCGAGCACGCGAGAGACACTGAGAGGAGGGTGACTAGCCATTTGCTCCCGGTGGGTCCTTGGAGATTCCTGGTCCTCCATCTCTCGGGAAGCTCTGTCCGCCGTCTCTCACCGCATCTACGTGGGTGCCCACCAAAGCAGTCGTTTCATCCAGCGAGCTGTGACACCTGGATGCAAAATGCATCTGAAAGTGCTCACAAATTTTCTTCCGTGATCGGCGGAGAGTTGCTACAGAGATCCCTTTTCAAATACCCGTCTCACATAAGCATTAGTTCATTAATGACTAGAAAGGCATTTGATGCAAACTGTCGGTGCAATCTTTTCTCTGTAAAAAAATCTTTGTCCTGAGCCGATTTCCGAGTCTCCTCTTCCTCCCCTTGGCTCCCTGACGTCCTCCTTCCCTGCCCAGACATTTCCCTGAGGGTTCGCAGAGCCGCGGGCATTCCTCTGAGGACAGAGATGGATGAGGCGTGTGGGTTTGTTGAAGTTCACTTGGTATTTTTAGCCCATGGTTGGCAAAAGTAGCGACAACAGCGGGTTGGCTGTTATTGAAGATGAAGTTTCGCGTCCCTCGTGGGAAGGTCCCTGTCCTGGGAGAACCTGTCTTCGTTGGCCGCTAGAGCGGCTGCCCGGATCCGGCATCTGTTGTGCTGGCCTCGCTGTTCCAGGAACCTTCCAACTCCTTAAAAGGCTTGCTGTGTAGCCTGTCATGAGAACTCGGCCTTAAAGACTGTAAGTAATTTAGTTAAACACGTTTCTAAAGGATCTGGATTTTTGTCCATCTTGGGAAGTACCTGCTACAGGACGTCTTAGCAACGGGTGTTCCCTGGGAGGTTCGGGGGCAGCGTAGGGTGGACGCTGGTGGCCGGCTTCCAGGTCCGTCTCCATCCTCATCCTAATAATACATGGCTGCGATGTCGTTTCACAAATTTCCTTGCTCAACACAGAAGAAAACGAATAGGCTCAGCCTTCCATATCTGTGGGTCCTGTACTCACAGATTCAACTAACTGAGGATGGAAAATATTGGGGAAAAATAGACGGCTTCATCTGTGCTGAACATGCACAGATTTTTTTCTTGTCATGTTTCCTAAACGATACAATGCAACACTTTACGTAGCATACACATTGTATTAGATGCTATAGGTCATCTAGAGATGATTTAAAGTGTACAGGAGGATGTGCATAGGTTACATGCAAGTACTACACTATTTTATATTGATATAAGGTACTTGAGCATCCAGGGATTTTAGTGTCCTTGAGGGGTCCTGGAACTACTGCCCCATGGACAGCAGAAACAGCTGTACTTGAATGGCGCATGTCTCTACGTCTAAATAAAGAAGATGGCATGTATGTGTATGTGAGTGTGTCCGTGTATCCATGCACACACATATGTAACAGATATATATGTGTATGTCCAGTTCTACCCACTTATGGTAGGCTTTGGTTACCACAATCCTTAGGTATCAAGGGTCCTGCGCTTTGTGTCATCTCTGCTCTTGTCCTTAGCCCTGCCCAGCCACCCAGGCCTCTCCCTGTCCTCTCCGAGGGGCAGCTGCGGGGCCAGGGAGCCAGAGAGGGTGAGGTAGATTGACTCTTTCCCTGTCCTTCTCCCCATTCTTTTATATGGCACAGTCTCTGAGTTCTCTTTTGATTACATAAAGTACCTAAAACTACACATTCCTTCCTCATAACACACAGACTGCTTCTTCCTCTTGTCAGTTTTGCTCCAATAATATACTTCTATTTTAGGCGCTGTGGATGCCTCCAACAGAGCAATGGAAAGGTCACATGCATAGAAGTGAGGAAAAGCAAAGCACAAGAGTTAATAAATCGTACTAGGTGGTAGAGACATTTAAAGCTTTTGCTCTGCACCCCCATTAAGAGGATGCAGAACAAACTACAGACTGGGAGAACATATTTGCAAACCATATATCTGGCAAAGGACTAGTATCTAAAATGTATAAGTAACTCTCAAAACTCAACAGTTAAAGAAAAATAACAAATGATCCAATTAATAAATAGACAAAAGGCATGGAGAGAGATGTTTTACCAAAGGGCATATTTAGGTGGCAAATAATCACATGAAAAGATGTTCAACATCATGGGCCATCCATGGATTGTAACTCAAAACCACGGGGTGATATCACTATCCACCTATCAGAATGGCTAAAATAAAAAACAGTGACGGCACCAAATGTGAGCAAAGTGCATAGAAACTGGATCCCTCACACATTGCTGGTGGGAATGTAAAATGGTGCAGTCACTCTGCAAAACAGTTCAGCAGTTTCTTAGAAGCTAAACAGGTACATACCATAAAACACAGCAGTTACGTTCCTGGGTATTTATCCTAGGGAAATAAAAACTTATGCTCACACAAAACTCTGCATATAGATGTTTATAGCAGATGTATTTCTAATAGCACCAAACTGGAAACAACCCAGAAGTCCTTTATTGGGCAAATTGTTAAACGGTGGGCACCCAGACTGTGGAATCCTACTCAGCAGTAAGAAGGAGCAAACTGGGATACACAGCTACCTGGGTGATTCTCCAGAGAATTATGTTGAGTGAAAAAAAAAAAGCCAATCCCAAAAGGCTACGCACTGTATGATCCCATGTATATAATAACATTCTTGAAAAGACGATATAGAAACGTAGGGAAGATTAGCTATTGCCAGGGTTAAGACATGGAGGAGGGCAGTGGGGTCCAAAAAAATCAAAAGGGGGAAAATGAGAACTCCTTAGGGGGAGGGAGATTTTCTGTATCTTTACTGTAGCAATTTCAATATCCCAGTTGTAATATTATACTACACTGGGTAAATAGAATACAGGATCTCTCTGTTATTTCTTACGACTGCATGTTAATTTATAATTATCTCAAAATAAAAAAAGTTTAATTCAAAATAGGTAAATTTCTTAGTGAAAATAGAAGATGAGTTACTTTTAATTTTAACATTATAAGGTGTCAGCAGCAAGAGATAAATTGCAAATATATCTAATGGCTTTAGAATGGAGATGGAGCATTTACATGAAGTTCAGACATAATGTTTGTTTTACATAGTAAAAATTATTTGAAGTATAGAAATTTAAAGAAAGTCAACGAGAACACTCATATCATTCAAGTTCAAGCCCACGATGAGTAAGTGAGACCGATACACCTCACCCTCTAGGGAGTAAAATGTAGGTGGGAAATGGTCTCAAATCTGGCCAGGGTCATGGTCTTGAACTCTGCAGGACTTGAGGTTTACCACAAGAGGGCGCGATGATTCCAGCTATTACAGGGGCAGAAGGTAAAGAGCACCTTGAAAAGTAGAAATGATTGTCTAATAATCAACTTTTATTGTTTGTTTTATTGTAAAAAAATAAATGTTTTGTAAACAACTTTTCAAACTGAATGCTTGCTCTGGGGCATATATTTGTAGGATTTTTAAAATCTATTGTAAATCAATTGATGGAAATTGGTAATTATTGTGCAAATTGAGGAAGGGGAAGTAAGTCATGAAGGGTACACAAGAAGAAGATAGTTCTGACTTGGGACCCAGTTTCTGAAGAGCCCAGCAGGAGATCTCTCCCTTCCTTCCTGTGGAAACGCTCTTCCTACCGCAGCTTACTACTCTCAGGTACTTGAAAGCATCCATTCAAATGGGCTTCAGGTGTCCGATTGCATGTGAGACTGACTTCCCCTGCTTTCTGTCCAGATCTACAAAAAAAAAAAAAAAAAAAAAAAAGGTCTCAAAGATAACCTAGTCTGAAGCCTCTGGCCACTCCATTTAGATCAGGGTTATGAAGAGGAGTCGGATGACATTGCTGGGGAATGAGCCAGCAGAGCCAAGAGTGGAGCTGGAATTAGGTGCGGAGATGAAGCCCTGTGAGAGCTCTTGCCTCGTGGAAGGGACGGCAGGGGCGCGAGCTCCAGGCTGCAGCTCAGCCAAAAGGGTGAGGAGAGAGGGGAAAGGGGAAAAGCCAGACGGGGGCGTTTGTGGAGCACAGTTAGCGAAGTAAATGTTAAGGTCATGCGCTGAGCGGAAGAGAGCAAAGGCTGGGAAGGAGATTTGAGCAGTGAAACCCTACACACGCATGTTACCACGGAAGTTCATGGGCTGACTAAGGCCCGGCAGATAGGGAGATAGTGCCTCTGTAGACAATTATACTTTCCACCTCATGACTTACTTATTTTTGATGCTTCCTGCCTTTATCATGGGCTATTAGCAAGCACTAAATTGTGCGTGGGCTCACACCTATTTCCAAGGCTAATTATTGTTAATATTCTTTTGCTGTTTTAACTTCCTAATAGGAAAGCATAATAAACAAGGATGCTGAGAACAGACAGCTCAGCGCATAGTGTCCCAATCAAGAAGTTACAATGCCCATTAGTCGGCTGAAGTGCTTCACCTGTCAGGTAGACAGGTGTGCTCACCTGTGTTGCTTAGTTTCATCTTAATGAAATATACGGCATATTCATGCATTCATTCAGCAAACATTTGTTCATCACCTACCCTATGCAGGTGGTACTCTGGCAGTCAATAGAAAACCCAGTCCTTATCCATAAGAGTGATTACTTCTGTGGATGTAGACCCAGGGATTTATTCAGTACATGTACTGAATTTCCAGTGTTAAGATTAAACACTGCAAGTGTATCATGTAACCCATGTAGAATATAATGTCTTTGGTGCCTCTGCTCAATTGCAAATCACTGAGACTGTATTTTATGAGTTATTAAATTGCATTTAGTGCCCTAGAAGCAAATAAGTAACTTGAAAATAAAATAGTCTCTTGTATATTGCTGTATTCCCAATCCTCTGCCCTCAGTCTGCAAATTAACATTCTGCACAGGACCTGCCATTTATCTTAGTCATTCCCACATTGCATTTCCCTGGGTCGATGGCAGAGAAATGTTAGCTGCTTCCCAAACTCCCGCCTTTAGCCTCTGGGGGGCATCATTGCCTTTTCTTGCCCACCGATGTCCATGAGTAGGTTGTTTGGGTGGACTAGAAGGTAACTCATAGGCAATAGTAGAAGAAACCTATGGGAAATGTCAACATTATTACAATCCTTGGGATCTGAGGTCATACATTTGCCCATTTCTTCTTTATTTTTAATATTGAAATAGTTATTCCACACCATACTTTTTATCTTTCAGCCATTAAGACTGGAGAGAAGTTGTGTGGACAATGATCTCCAAAGGACATTTTTCATTTACTTCTTTCTTCTCTCTCTCCTTCCCTTCTCGGCCTTCCTTTCTCCTTTCATTTCTTCCTTTCTTCATGCAGTCGTTCATCCACTAATATTTACTGAGCACGTATTCTATTCTAGGCCCTGTGTTAGATTCTGAGAGCATGAGATGGAATAAGAAACAGTTTCTGCCCGAGGGGCCTTAAAGTCTAGACAGAAACAGACAATAGAAGCAATGACCGAGCCACTGCATTTATGGCTGTGGTAGCAGTAGACTCAGGACACGGGGGGAGAACAGAGGAGAGGCCTTAAAACAGCGTGGAAGTCGGGTACTGTGGCCCCGATGTTGACTGGTTAAGGATGAGCAAGAGTTACCCAGGTGAAGCTGGGTAGAGACAAGGGAAAGGTCTTGATGATAAATTGAAAGATCTTGAGGATAAATGCATGGTTTTATTAATAGTTGCAATCCTTAACATAGAGGAAATGAATCAAGGAATTATGATAAGATCACTGTAGCATCTGCTTAAAAAGCACCAACGAAAGAATATATGTCTTTTCTGGACTTCTCTTTGAAACGTTGACTTCCTTTCCCATCTATAAATTCAGATCTCAGTTGGGAATGACTGGAGTACTATGACCACATTTATGTGCCAGTTAATCTGGGAGAAGGTTAAGATTATAAGGTTATAAGATTATAAGGTTAAGATTATAAGGTTAAGAAGGTTAAGGTATAAGATTTCATTCTCTCCTTTCTGTGGTAGCTCATTGTTTCTAATACTATATTTTTTTTTGTAAAGGCAAACATAAGGATTCGATGGAAGTGTGGTCAATGACCCTCTCAACCACTGAACAAGGGTGAGGGTCCCTCCATTTCCTTTAACTTTCCAGACAGTTAACTTTGCAGACAAAGCTTTGTTCTAACCTCCATGAAACAGCTTCTCAGCCTACATATCAGAGTTTCTCAAGAATGTTTTGTAAGGCATAGATGTCCCTATTCTTCCCCAGGAATTGCTGAATTGGTAAATCTGAGATGGGGCCTGGACATCTCTGCTTAAAAACAAAATCCCCTAATGATTTCGATGTCGAATCAATGCTGAGAATCAAAGTCTTTGACTATGTTCAAGTAATATGTTGTGGTGGAAAGGGTTTAACATTTGGAGTCATGCAAACTTGACTCTGAATTGTGGTTCTGTCACACACTACCTGTGTGACCTTGGCCAGGTCACCAAATCTCTCTGAGCCTCAGATTTTCATTTCTGCCGTGGGACCGAAAACATCCACCTGGCGGATTCGGTGGACTCAGTGAAGGCTGGAACCCTTTCCCATGAAAAGCACGGGGAATCCCTGCAGATGTTCATTCCTAGGTGGAATCTTTCTCAACTGAGCTAGTGAAACAACTGAAACACTGACCCCCTTTTGCATTTTTCAGCTCCTCCTGAGGACGAGGCTGCACTGAAAGTGACCAAAGTCAGAGGGGACATTGACAGCCAGTACTGTATCGGTGGTCCATGCATTTTTCAGAAATAAGATTTATTGAGGATCTATTTTATGCAAGGCCTATTATTTTTTTCTCTTAAATATCTATAAGTCTCTGTCCCCTCTGATACTGTCAATAGTTTAGTCTCTCATCTGCTCTCACTATTCTAACAGACTCCTAACCGATCACACTGGCTTTCATCCCATTCACCTCCAATGCATGCAACCACATCTCTTCCCTGTTCCAATCTCGTCTCTGCCAGGATCACATCCAAGTTCCTGAGCATGGAAAACAAAGCCCTTAAGAGCTGCCTACTTCATCTTATCTTGCACCATTTCCCCACTGAGCAAGAATTCCAATGAAACATTAATAATTCTGAACAAAAATTCCCATCTTGGTACATTTTACACAGGACAGTCCCTTGGCTTGGAAGACCTTCTCCCCTTTGCTGTATGACAAAAGATGTGAAATCTTAACCTGTGTTTATTGAGTGCTTAGTCTGAGTGAGTCACTTGAGGACTTTTCAGATCCCCCTTGTGTGGTTTATATTGTCACCTCCATGTCACAGTGAAGGAAACCAGAGACTGGGGAGTTCAGGGCTTATAGTTGGCCTTACCCTGTCCTCTCGGAGCCCTCTGTCCATTCTATGTTAGAACTGCTTTCTTAGTATGGAAGGAGAGGGGGAAGGAAGGAAGGAAGGGTGGTAGAGACAAAAGTTAAGACACAGTAATTTGAATGTGTGAAAGTAGGAACATGGTATTCATATCTTCATTGTCTTTAAATCATCCACGTCACATAGTACTGTACTTGTAGTAGTGACATTTTGTAGGTCAAATGAATAAATGGATGTATAAATGCTTTGTCACTAGATCCTAGACACTATGAAAAGATCTAGTCTTTCACATTAAGGACTATAATTGACATTTAAGTAATTTCAAATTCAGTTCAATTACCTTCTCCAACATCTGTGAAAAGGGAGCATCTTGAATTTTCATTTCATTTACACAACTTCTCTAATAATCCTACTTTTGTCATTAGAACAATGTATCCCATTTCTACCCTATGCCCTCAATGACGATAGACTATATATGCAAAAGATAAAAACACAAAACTTTGGTGAAAAACCTAGCAGCAGAACCTCTCCAACAAGACACCGTTTTGCTTTTACTGAAGGGGCTGCTGTTCACAGAAAACACGCCCTGTCCCCAAAGCCTGTGAAATGGTGTCTTGTCCTACGTGCTAGTTATATTTCTTTCCAAACAAACCTGGGACCTCTGCTTCTTTGAAGATAGCTTTGTGTTTAGAAGTCCATGGAGATGTCACATGACATTGAACCATGTATTGTAGATCATAAAGTCAGTGATTTGCTAAACCAGCATTTCTTGCTCAATAAAACATGGCGAGCGTTTCAGCAGAAGGGGTGCAGCTCTGCCTCACAGAGATGGCAGCTCTCACGTATCAGTTTTGTAGTGATAAAGCAGTCATTAAGACATGCAAGGTCCTTAAAATCATAGCTGCCAGGCCAGATTAGATTTACTTGAAGACTGATTAAATATGAGGTTATTCACCTCATTTTCTAGGACAATCCTTGGGACTACAGCTATAGAAATAAAACAGAAGAGGTTGGCATGATGAGGACATAGATTGTCATTGTTCTTGAATTTTGTCCTGATCATCGTTTTTTTTGAGACAGAGTCTTGCTTTGTTGGCTGGGCTAGAGTGCCATGGTATCAGCCTAGCTCACAGCAACCTCAAACTCCTGGGCTCAAGCGATCCTCCTGCCTCAGCCTCCCGAGTAGCTGGGACTACAGGCATGTGCCACGATGCCCGGCTAATTTTTTCTATATACTTTTAGTTGTGTAGCTAATTTCTTTCTATTTTTAGTAGAGATGGGGTCTCGCTCTTGCTCAGGCTGGTTTCGAACTCCTGAGCTCAAGTGATTCTCCCACCTGAGCCTCCCAGAGTGCTAGGATTACAGGCGTGAGCCACCATGCCTGGCCTGTCCTGACAGTTTTAGGCAGAAGTCAGGATACCTCCTGAAAGACAATTTGTAAAAGCCCTCTATAGTCAAAGAGGTATCAGATTAAAAACTTAATGCTTTGGTTTCCTTTGGTAGATTTTTTATTAAAATAAGAAACCAAATACAATCTCAAAATTTACTTCTTATTGGTCAGAATTTCTTACTAACAAGGTGTTTTCTAATCTTTCAGGAACCACTTTCTAATGAAGTGCAGTGACAAAGAAATTGGAACTTGATTTTTAAAAGAAAAAAATTACCTGCAATCATCTAAACGTCTCAAAACCTACTTGGGTTGTGCATGAGAGATCAATGGTCTGCACTCCCTTTTATGCCAGGTGTTTGTTTTATTTTCTATTCTAATTATATTTTATGAAATAACGAAATGTATGTGATGTACTTAGTGTACAAAGAATTCCTGAAGGTCTAAGAAAAAAATTTGGTGTTTTAGTGTTCTTAATTTTGCTAAGAAGTTGATGGATAAACAGCCCCAAAACAAAGTTCCAAAAAGAATGCTTGGAAAAATACCCAACCTTAGTAGCAATTAGCTAAAGTAAAAGAATAGCCGGATACCAATTAGCAAAGATTATAAAAAGGGTGATCACTCCATGTGGGCAAGGGTACAATGAAACAGTCTCACACATAGGTAGCATGAAATAGAATAAATTAGAACTTGCTTTTTCAGCAACATGTTGGCAGATCTTATACAGAGTCTCTAAGATATCAGACCCTTGGAAACAGTAATTCCACTTTGAAGAATCTATTTTAAGGATATGATTAAAAACATCAAACCTTTGTGCACAAAGATGCTTATTGCAGCATAAGTTAAATAGTCACGAACTTGAAACAACCTGAATATGCAACGGCAGCAGAAGAGTTGAGAAAATATGATGTATATAAATTAACACTGACAAAGATTTTGTTGTTATGGGAATGGTTAATCATATAGTTTTATTTATTGTATGACATCAACTAAGTAAAAGGTACTCCTGTGCCTCCTCTTCCTAATATTATTAATAGAAGCCAAAATGTATCTAGCGCTTACTATGTATGAAACAGTCTTCTGAGACCTTTACGTATATTATTTAATGCTCACAGCAATCTGGTGAGATATCACTATCCCTATTTTACAGATGAGGAGTGTGAGGCACACTCGTCCTAAGTCACACAGCTAGAAAGTGGCAGGGCTAGGTTTTTTTTCCATAAGATTTATTGAGATATAATTCACATAACATACAATTCACCCTTTGAAAGTGCATAAATCAGTTGACTGTAGTATATTCTTAGAGTTATACAATTATCACCACTGAATAGTCTTACAACATTTTCATCATCCTCAAAAGAATTGTATACCCATTAGCAGTCAATTTCTGGTTTTCCTCCTCCTACCCTCCAGCAACCACTTTTCTACTTTTGTGTGAATTTGCCTATTCAAGGCATTTCATGTACATGAATCATACCACACGTGGTCTTTCGTGTCTGGCTTCTTTCACTGAGTATATTTTCAAGGCTCCTCCATGCTGTAGGGTGTATCAATGAGTCTTTCCTTTTTATTACCAAATAATCCATTGCGTGGATATGCACTACATTTTGCTTATCCATTTGTCAGTGAATAGACATTTGTGTTGTTTCCACTTTTTGGCTATTATGAATCTTGCTGCTGTGAACATTTGTGTGCGAGTTTCTGTGTGGACATTGTTTCCTCTTCTCTTGGGTCTATACCCAGCAGCCGTGCTCTGCATTCTGCACTCTTAAGCATTCCGCTATGGGTAAAAGGAGATAAATACTCCCAAATATTAATATTTGCTAATTCTGGATGATAGCATTAAAGACGAATTTTGTTCTATTATATAGATTTTTTTTTCTTAAAAGTTTTCCACGTGAATCCCACTTTTACAGTCAAGTAAAACCATCGAAGTCTCATACACTCCCTCTATAAGCCTTTAAAATCTGGTGCTTGCCCTTTTCACTGTCTGAAATCAGAAAAGTTGCTAGGGGCCTTCATGTTATGAAATCCAAAGACTTTTTCTCACTTTACGGATGCAAGCACACCTTTTCTTCACTAGGAGTCTAGACTACAGCATAAGAAAATGGCTTCATAAGTTAAGAACAAACGAAGTACGTTCACAGGTGTGAACGGAAGAGACAGCGGTCAAAGTCCGTCTCTGTGAAGTTAGAAGGACAAGAGAACATAACTTCTCGGAATCCGGGCAATTTCCTTGCACATAGCACACAGCACGAAGCTGGGCACTGTCTTCGTCTCTTCTGCCCTAGTATCTTCAGGCCGGGCAGGGTGCCCACGCCGGGAGGGACGCTCAGAACATGTTTTTGCCATGAACGCACAGATGAGTGCCCCAGAGACCCGAGACTCATCCCTAATGCCCACAACACCGGCGGCCACACCTGGCCTTCCTGAGTCCAGACCGTGTGTCTGTTGGGTCAGGGTCGAGCGCCGGTTCCAGCTGCCCGCGGGTCTGGCCCGCGCCTCGCCGGGCCCGTGCAGCGCGACCCAGGCTGGCTGCTCCCGGCGCCGGCCCGCTCCGTGCCCGCTCCCCCTGCCCCTCCGTGCCCGCTCCCCCTGCCCCTCCGTGCCCGCTCCCCCTGCCCCTCCGTGCCCGCTCCCCCTGCCCCTCCGTGCCCGCTCCCCCTGCCCCTCCGTGCCCGCTCCCCCTGCTCCTAGGCTGGGCACCGCGCGCTCCCGGGCGGCTCCTCGCCCTTCGCCCCGCACGGGCCATGCCTGATCCAGGGAAGAAGCTCTCCTCCTTGGCCGGCTCCGTTTCTTGGTTTCTTCCCATGAATGCCGCCTCCCTGTTTCCTAGTCCCCGGATGCCGTGGACTGCAGGATTCGGTGAAGAAAGAGTCTCCAGGACCTTCACCCCTGCAAAAGGCCTCTCTTTTCTGTCTATAAAAACAAGAATCACTTGGCTTTTAGTTTCAGTTTTGTTGGAAGTATGGATTCTGCTGAAAACAAAAGGTTAAAATAATCACTGTTCTATCCTTTTCCTTGGAAAACCTATGTGAAAATGTCACCTGTTGCATCAGCTTGAGGATGAAAAAAAAAAAAAAAAAGAGATAGAGAGAGAAAAAGTAATTAAAATTTTTTGGAAAATAAATTTTTAAATTAAAAAAACATGTCCCTATGATTCCAAACTTGCATTCTCACTTGATCTTTAGACTTTTTTTTTTTTTTACCATTCAAAGATTTCTACTTGAATACCTCATTATCCTGAACTCAATGGCAACGAAATCAAACTGACCACCTTTCTCACTCCATCCTTCTTTCTTGTCTTCACCAGCTGTAGCCACCATTTATGAATCTACTCAGGTATTCTCAACTCACTCTCATCTTCCACATGCTCACCCCTGTTCAGTTAGTAGTCTCAAATAACTCTTTCTATTTTTCCTTTTGAAATGCCTTTGACGTGCTTATTTTGCACCTGTGTTCTCCCTGCTCACCTATACATGACTGGAAATGTTTCTCTGTGGAATCCACAGTGACTATGGATTTTCCTCTTCTCTCTTTTTCTTTCATAAAATTACTAGAATAACCACTAAATACTGTTTTGATGTTCTCCAATTTAACACTGCTTCACATCCTTTTCTTTAAAGTAGCAACCTGTATGTATGGCTTCTACATTTCAAATTTCCCCACGATCCCATCCCAACCTACCAATTCAAAGCAAGTCATTTCTACTCCCCAAGTGTTTCCTCTGCTTAGGCCAACTGACCCAGGTGTGGACACCAGGACAGCACCTGGCTCTGAGCCTTGGCTCTGAGGATTTTCTTTGTCTGAAATGTCCTTGTCAGTTCCCACCTCCTTTTTCACTCCAACCCAAATCCCATTCATTCTACAAAATCTCCCTTTTAAATTATCAGTAACCTGACACTAACAGTCTATATAGCAAATGCTGCCATTTCTAACTGTATCAGTTACATTTGAATATTAACTAGCCATTCTCTTCTACTCTTTATGTCAATTAACCTTTTCACTCATGAAAAATGTAGGCCCCTTTGGTACCAAAAACTGTGTCATCCAATTCCCTATTATCTAGCATATATGCCCAATAACACCTATTGCTTGATGGGTTGGGGATGAGGGAAGGTTTAACTCAACAAAGAGAATACATGTACCACTCTTCAGAAGAGCTCTTTGTCATTTCCTCCGTACAGAACATCTGATCTAAAGATTGAAACATACTGGTGTGATCTTGGGGCTGACTTTTTTGTCTGTCACCTTTAATAGTATTTGAATGAGATATTTAACTTTGAACTTCACATCTTTATAATTATAGGGTATTAGAATACTTCTGATTGTATTCTTGGCTTGTTAGCTGATACTCTTTTGAATCAAGAGGGTCACCTTTAGATGAAGACAATTTCCAGATGCTCTTCCTGTGATTGTGACCTTGCAGGTCATATCAGAATACTTTGGAACTTGAATTTAGATTTTTTTTTCAATAGACATCCTTAACCATCTCCAAAGCTAATGCTTTCCTCCTTCCAAGTATTTGCCTGTCCATCTGTCTAGACACCTTCTTTCCTTTTCTTAGCTTTAGTCTCTTTGCCAATTTACTTCTACACCATTGTTAAGGGTTCCTTTCTCTAGTAAGCTACCTGGAAACCACAAGGTGTGAATCTCATATGTTCCCTCAGTTTTCTGTGCATGCCCCACATCCTAGAATATACAGGGTGGCTATGTTATTGCCTATTAGCTTGATTAAATCCTTACTAGACTGAAAACTCAAGGAGAGAAAAGTTAACCTTATATGGAATGCATATGAGCTATGTGGCAAAGGATCTTTGCAATGTAAGAGAATTGACTAGTTAAACAGTTGTTTATATCAGTAGTTTTCCATAAATAAATTCTACACTTTATGGGATTTTCCTATAGTATATATGATTTTTCAATCATATATATTACTTTCCAATCATATATGTTATAGAAAAATTGCACTAAGTATCACAGGTTATAGAATTTAAGTATATCTCCCTATAACTCTTAGTTCATTCCCAACCCTGTCATTGTTCATGCATTCTGCATCATTGTAGCAATATTATTTTGTGTTCTTTTATTTAACTTAACTTATATGTCCATATGACTTTATATTGACACAGCCAACAGACAACTTTTGATTCATTTTAAAATCACTTAAGGATTACACATACTTCATAATATTTTAAGACTACTTGTGTTTCCATCAAGTAGTTACATTTCCAAGGAGATGGATTTGTTTCTTTTTATTTGTATTGTATACACAGCAACAATTCTGAACTTTATACCTTGTGATTATTCTGGTAGAGCCTTCAGTGAATAGTTTTACAGGTATCTTGAGAGACCTGGAAAATATATAGAATCTGGTCATTGGTTTCTGATAAGAATATTTACCATTAAATTGGGCTACTTTCACTGAAGGGCAGATTTCTTTTTAAAAGTGCTTTCCAAATCAAGTCATCACTTGTCCAGAGGGAACTTGTATCCTGGAGCAAATGGAGTGATCAGCTTTTAAGTTTTCTGTGCAAGTAGATTTGTTTGGGGTGGAGAGACAGGGGTACAGGCTCTTACTCAGATTTTGTCATAGCCCTCATCACACCTGGGGAGCCCATTCGTCACGAGAATGCAAGGTTGGGCTAGAATTTCTGGGAAGTTAGGATAGGGTGGGGTTCGTGGAAATCAAACGTGTTTGTTACAGATTATTGTCTTTACACAAAAACTACCTGTGGAAGAATGAGTCACATTCTAGACCCCAAAATGGCACTCATGGGCATGCCATGGGGTCTGGTACAACTTATAGAACGAATCAGAGGATAGTTTGGGGATGAGATGGGCACCCAGACGACTGGAATGTGAAAACTAACGGCCTCTATTTCACCCTGATGAGTCAAGTGCAAAGACGGGATCAGGCAGCGACTGTGGTTCCGCACCATGCCTTCGCTTCTGGGACTTGTGTTCATCACAACTATTCCTTACTTGTCGTAGCCCGTAAGAAGTGAAAATGCAATTTTGTTTCACTAAGAGTTTGTGTTCCTCCTTTTGGGTCAAAATTGCATTCCTCTGAGGAAAGACACTGTGGCCACGTGAAATGGTCGTGATGGCTCTCGAGCAGATAAATGGGGTCTCCAGCCGTCTCAGGTCAGCAAATGTTTGTTGAGCCCTCGCTGCTGGCCGCAGCAGTCTAAAGTTAACGGTGTCATTCCATTGCTCTCTGGCCCTGTCAGCTTACTGAGACAGAAAATAGGGTTATGTTCCCAATAGAACCAAGGCTTCCTGAGCAGCCCTTTCGAGGCTTAGAGCCCTGCAGGCAAATGCTCCCTGAAGAACAATCTATTAGTCACACTGTTGAAGTCAGTACTCTAGGCATCTATTCGTTTGCAACTTTTTCTGTTTTAACAAGTTTAAGAATTTCAGAGGATTTCACTTATCTCGTAAAAACTTATATTTTAAAAAAAAGGACTGAAATAAAGCTCATTTCAAGTTTCAAGTGAAACTTTCCAATTTGGCAAAGGGACTAATTTAATTTTCATTAATTACTCAGCATGACAATTATTCACACAGCACCCCCTACTCTGGGGAAGGGCAATGAGCACACCTGAGTGTGTAGATCAGGGCTCCAGAGATGTGGGTTCACATTTTAGCTCTGCTGTTGTATAGTGTGGGAAAGGTCACTAACCCATGCAGACCTCCATGGTTTTGGTATTAATAGTGCATTTTCAAAGAGCTTTTTATGTGCTTTGCACTGTTTTGAGTACTTTATGTTTTGGGGTTTTTTTTGTTTGTTTGTTTGTTTTGAGACAGAGTCTCACTCTCTTGCCCAGGCTAGAGTGCCGTGGTGTCAGCCTAGCTCACAGCAACCTCACACTCCTGGGCTCAAGCGATCCTCCTGCCTCAGCCTCCCGGGTAGCCGAGACTACAGGCATGCGCCACCATGCATGGCTAATTTTTGTGTATATATATATATATATATTTTTTTTTCTTTTTTAGTTGTCCAGCTAATTTCTTTCTATTTTTTTAGTAGAGATGGGATCTCGCTCTTGCCCAGGCTGGTCTCGAACTCTGAGCTCAAAGGATCCTCCTGCATTGGCCTCCCAGAGTGCTAGGATCACAGGCGTGAGCCACCACACCTGGCCTGTACTTTATATTTAGTCTCTATATAACAACACTATCAGGTGAATAATGTCTCTATCTTCATTTCAAGGACAGGGAAAGTGAGGCACGGAGAGTTTGGAGGCTGTCTAAGCATGCGGGACAAGGACAGGGCAAGGCCAAGGCTCCGACTCGCGCCAGCCAGCAGGAGAGCTGTGCTGCCAACCACAGGGCCACGCTGGCTGCCGCGGCGATCGCCTCCTGTGAGATCCCATGCTGCAAACACAAGAGAAGAAACTCCTTGAGAAGAGCTCCTCTCATTTTTTTCTCCATGAACTTATTCTTGAATCCGGCCTTGAATCAGTGGAAACTTGGATATATTTACTTGAAAAATAATACAGATAAGGAAGCCCTTTCTGAAGCTTTTCTTGGGAACTAAAAAATTAACAAGATTACAAACAATGTTTTATTTTGACACGGGTTCCTGACCAAGGCTCATACATATCTTCGAAAATATTGAGGAGACTTACTGGCTAAATTCTAAACTCATGGCTTTGGCCAATGCTGGACTAATGTTCTTTCCCTAGGCAGTGATTTCTATACTCTCATTAGATCTACTGGATTAGATCCTCAGACCCATATTTTATTACCTTATTTTGGGAATCTTAAACCACCATTTGCAAATTAAAAAGTCAGTGAGTGCTCTGCTAAAAATTAGATTCTGGTTGAACTTTTAAAAAAATCTTTTTCTTATCTTTCTAGCCAAAATGGGCTCTTGGCATTTCAATGAATTCTTTTAATGCCATGCATTTTTGTTCAATGGACAAGCATGGAGTTCAAAAGCTTGATTTCATTTAATTAATATACAACCAATGATTCAGAATATTAAGTTTGGCTGTACAATAGACTAAGCATAAGGAAAATCCTAGGAAAAGTGTGTTTGCAACAGGGTTATTAGAGAAGAGAGCTAAGTTTCTCCCTCTCTCCCCTTAGGCGTGGCCATCTGTTCATGAAGGTTCAGGAAGGATGACCTTTTAAAAGTAAAGAGCAGTCATTCAAATTTTGTTTCATGACTAATTCTTTTAAAACTTTCTAGGGTAAAATTTGCCTCTTGGTTCCTTTTTATCCTCCGACTATTTTGTGCGAAGTGCATCTGGGATCCCAGCTCCACCTTTCACCTTACCCCGTCTCTCATTCTCTCATGACTCACAGTGACAACTCCACCCCTTCTTTTCCAAAAATGTGTGGCAGCTGCCACGGACGGAAGTCCTTCTGAGTCAGCCAGAAGTGGGGCGGAATGCCAAACGGCTGACTCACTCCCCAAAACCTGTAGGAGGGGACGATTAGAGAATTAGAGGCTGTAACTTCAGTTGTGGGGTAATGACCCACATGGTGGTTTAGGAAGCTCACTCACTCCCCATGACAGGACAGGAAATTCACCTCGATTTCTTTATTCAAATACCTACACTGCTCTTGTCCTAACCTGTTGAGCACAGGCATTTATGAGGAAAAAAAGGCTGTGATCATCCTTTCAAAGTCTTTCTGTGGAAGTTTTAGAGTAGAAAATAATGTCGTCAGCAACTTACACGTATGATCACTACTATTCCATTTTTCTTGGAACAGGTTCAATCGGGTAGCCAAATCCCTTGGCTCTGTGTTCTAGAGAAGGCCCACAAAAAGCGGCTCAAGTACAGCCAGGTGTGTGCTATTAAGTGCTATAATTGCCTTGTACATTGGGCCTGAGAAACACTCTAATTTGAAACTTGAAATACCTAAAAAGTAAAAACAACAACAAAAAAATCAAACAAAAACTGCTACAAAGAGCCCCTAAATAATACTTTAATGCACACATTTGCTGTAGTATAGTCCAAAATTCTATGAAGTGTTTCCTTATTTCGTTTGAAAAGAAAGCGAAACACATGTTAACAATATATGGAAGCAAATCAAGCATAGTTTGATCTTCGATCCATTCAGATATCACACACAGAGAGGGCTTCAGAGTTCTGTGTCCTTATAGTGGAGATGAATAGGTCGTATTCTGTTTCATTGTAGGTTGACAAAACATGCTATCTCTACCACATAAGTCTCCATTCTGTTTGGGGTCCTTTTCTCAGACTTGAATTTAAATTCCTGTGTTTATCTCTCACCTTTTCCACCTGAGAGTTACGGAAGTTACAAAGGAGGGATTCTGCTCTTTGGGTTAAGAGTTGGAACAGGTGTCGAAATGCCACTCGCCCTTCTTTCAAATGCTGAGCACTTGAGCTGCAGCAAGATATTATGTTCACATGGACACTGTGGCAAGTTTGAGAAAAGGAACCCAGAGCAGCAGCACCCCCTGCCCCCAGTCTGGGGTGGCAGAAGCATACTGGAGAACACAGTTGAAAATAACTGAGGTGGAGACAGTGTTCAGAGTCAAAGCCTACTGATCAATACTTGGGACACAATGGAAGTCAATGAACAGAAAAGAAGAATGTAGAATGGGTGCAAAAGATTCTTTCCATTGGTCTCTTCCTCTCTTCTTCCTTATGTCATTGTCCAGTTCTGTGTGCACAGAGCATGTGGCAGTGTTTGGGGAAACTTGAAACTGGTCAGTTTGCTTGTTTTAGTATAGAGTTTAGGGTTTGTATTCTGAGAAACTACTTTCTCATCAGCAAGATTTAATGTTTCATTAATAAGGATTATAAATCACCTCAGCACAGATGATGTGTTTACTTATTCCTTTATATTCTCAATAGATCCTAAGGTAGAGCTGTGTTCTCAGTAGGTATCTGAAGTTGGGGTCTCTAAGTACCCCCAGTCCGCACTGAAAGTGAGACCTCATTTTTCCTATCATGTTTCTGAATAAGTTGAGAAGTGATAGATGTGAAAGCTAAAATACCATTTCATTCCTACGAGAGACCAGGTTGAGAACTGGGCTTAACTTTGTACCAAGTGGACTTGATAATGATGAACTCACATTTTAAGTAGACCCCTGACCCGGTCTCAGCAACGATGGCACAGGGAAGCCCCAAGGATGGGGACTATCTAGGTAATATTTTGCCATGGAGACACAGGGCGGAATTTCTACTCTCTATGGGTGGATTCCCTAGCATCAGGAATACCTGGGAGCTCAGTCAACCACACCTAGTTATTCCTCCAAATTTACCAATCAGGTAAGTCACTCACCTCCCTAAATATGGGACAAGTGGAGGTGTTGAGTGAGGTTCAGAGTTGGATAGTTTGAACTCCCTTCATGGGAAGGAGATACCAGCATCACCCTCCACTTATGTTTGCCCTTTGATGAAGGTAATTAATTTAAATGAGCGACCATTCACGGGCACATCATGTGTTTATGCTCGTGCATTTAAGTATGCTGGAGAATGCTTTTTGATGGGGATGCTGTCAAAGGAATGTTAATAATAGAAGGGCTAGGTTGGTTTGTTTTTGTTATGGAGATTTTGAATTTAGTGACAGGGAGCAATTCCTTTCCCTTCCAAGTGACAGATTTTCCATAGGTTGTTACGTAGTAAATCCCATCATGTCACTTCCTTGTTTAAAGTGGCTTCTCACTGCGCTTAGACCCTAATCCAAGCTCTTGATGACGGCCACAAGGCCTAGCAGGCCTCCACACATGGCCTTTGCCTGCTCCCATCTCTCATTTCCCTTTGGTCGCTGCTGGTCAGCAATTGTGGCATTCTGTTGTTGTTGTTCATATTCATGTTTTAAAAGTTGTCTACACAAAACTTATTTTCACTTAAAGTATAATTGCTGCTCTCTTTGCCTGGAATCTTTGCATGTCTGAGTGCTTCTTTTTTTCTTTTCTTTTCTTTTCTTTTTTTTTTTTTTTTTGAGACAGAGTCTCGCTCTGTTGCCCAGGCTAGAGTGCCGTGGCATCAGCCTAGCTTACAGCAACCTCAAACTCCTGGGCTCAAGTGATCCTCCTACCTCAGCCTCCCGAGTAGCTGGGATGTGCCACCATGCTCGGCTAATTTTTTCTATATATATTTTAGTTGGCCAATTAATTTCTTTCTATTTTTAGTAGAGACAGGGTCTCCCTCCTGCTCAGGCTGGTTTCGAACTCCTGAGCTCAAGTGATCCTCCCACCTCGGCCTCCCAGAGTGCTCGGATTACAGGCGTGAGCCACCGCGCCCGGCCCTCTGAGGGCTTCTTGTCATTCAAGTTATTTACTCAGGTGGGATTTCCTCAGAAAGGCCTTCTCCGACCACCTAATTAAGATTAGTTAGTCGCCCAGTGACTTAGTCATCTAGTTGCTCTCTTCCACGCACGGCACTTAACTGTAATCAGACACTCATGTCTGTTGTTCGTTTATCATTTATTCTGTTTCTCCCATAGGTGGACTGAAGCTCAGTGACACCAGTGGGCCTGTCCCTCTTGCCCAATACTGTGTGCACCGGCTGAACGTTTGGTCAGAGCTGCAAGAATGTTTGGTGAAGGAGTGAATAGTCCTCCTCACCACGCCACCGCTGAACATAAACATGGCCCTGTGGATACAGCAATGAGCTCAGAGGCCACGCCAAGGTATAATGTCAGTTTTGGACATAGATGAAAGTGAGGATATGTTTCCTAACAAGCTTGTTTCCAGCTAACCCAAAGGAGCAAGCGTGTTAACCAATATGCCGTAACAAAGTTGAGAACAATCCTTATAGTTTCAGAAAACTTCATGAGATTTCACTGGCAAAAAGATTTCAGTGGCTAGCTAGAGTTCCCATGGGTGAAGAGCAATTTTCATTCAACATTTCTTATTTTACCAAAACTATTTGTACTGAAAAGATTGGCATGCACTCACAGCCGTTAGTTTAGATCTCAAACGTTGTCTGTAAAAACAAGGGCATCATGCAGATTTCGAAGACCATTATTTCGAAGGGAAATAATGAATCAGTATAGATAATTAATTTTCACATTTTACATTTGGACTACCTCTCATGGCTGGATTTTGGGGGGAATCTTATCTTAGGGGATATGGTTTGACTTTCCACTCCCTGCTTTATACCAGCGGGCCCATTTAGAAAGGTTGAGTATCTCAAAGGTAACTCTGATACAAGGCTGAATGTTACGTGAGACCAGATCTCACTTTTGGAGACTTTGCTACCTGTGCCTCTCAGTGTTCCGGGCGGAGGCAGGCGGAGAGCATGCCTGGGGCACAAGTCCGCTTGTCCGTTTCACTCTTTCACCCTCTTTCCTCCGCCTTGTCTTCCAGACATATACGGACCAATGTATGATCACGGTGATACTCCTCTTCCTCTCCTTCAACCCAAAGTTTTTGCTAAATACTCAGCAATGTGATAAGGAAGCCCAGAAGGTGAGGCCTCTTCCAAGAGCTGGAGCTGCACGTGGGTGAGTTCACAGTCACTTCAGCTATAGGGAATAGACCTGGAAGGGGGTCTATGTTTTTTCTTCTAGATCTGCTTAATTTCTATCTATCTATCTATCTAGCTAGATAGGTAGCTAGCTAGATAGCAGAACAGAAAACCTAAGCTAGCTATCTAAATTTGGTCCACATATTTCCAACTCATTGGTACCTCTTCATTTTTCCAGCAATAATTGCTTTTTCATTGCCAAACCTTCTTAAATCCCAGTCTTTCATGTTCTATTTCATACACCTGCAATTCAGGAACACAGATTCATTTAGGCTATGCCTTGGGGATCTCTGAGGTTCATACTCAATTCCTAGACTTGGCTTAAGGATCAGATCATCTCATGTTAATACGAAGTGATCCAGGGCTGGGCGAAATAGTGTCAAATATGAGGTGGCTTGTGCCAGAGTCCCATTTGATGTTGTCATCTTGATTCTATTAGCTGCCAGCACAAACACCACCAGGTGTGGGTGCCACACTGGAAGTGGTGAAGAAAATAGTGATATGTCTGAGTAAAAAGGGATATACTAGGCCGGGTGCGGTGGCTCACACCTGTAATCCTAGTACTCTGGGAGGCCAAGGCAGGAGGATCGTTTGAGCTCAGGAGCTCAAGACCAGCCTGAGCAAGAGAGAGACCCCGTCTCTACTAAAAATAGAAAGAAATTAATTGTCCAACTAAAAATATCTAGAGAAAATTAGCCGGGCATGGTGGCACATGCCTGTAGTCCCAGCTACTCAGGAGGCTGAGGCAGGAGGATCGCTTGAGCCAAGAAGTTTGGGGTTGCTGTGAGCTAGGCTGACTCCATGGCACTCTAGCTCAAAAAAAAAAAATACACTAAATTCAGTTTTAAATTTAGAGGACTATTCCAGGGAAGTACCTGAATATTGCTTGCCCTTGAGATGAGAGCAATAAGCAGGATCCAACAAGTTCAATCTCCTTTGGAAGGCAGTTGGCCTCATGACCTGGTCTCTTTACTCATTTCAGGACCAATCCCCTCCTAAATTCCCCTGCACAAACAGCGCTCGTGGGCTGAGGAGCCAGGTCCTATAAATCTGCCTCGGCTTAAGATTTTACCCTGTTTGCCAAGGATTGGAGGGTAAAGAAGTAGAGTTTTCGGAAAGGAATTAAGATAAACTTATTCGCCACCATGTTATGTCTCATAGCATGAAATAAAGCTTTAAAAGTTCATTATCATCCTCAGGATATATGAGTTGTCATAAGCCTACTCAATGGGGACAGGAAGTTTTATTCACTGTTGAAACTAGAAAAGTACCTAGTAAAAGACAATGAATATCTACTGAAAAATTTAATCAGTGCCTTGATGAAGACCTTACATTCTGTCACACTCATCTGAGTCAGAGCTCCTTTGCCCTGATAAAGAAAGTCCCTTGCGGAGCAAAAGAGAACGCATTCTAAGGAGGTGATTTATCAGCTCAGATCCACGTGACAGCTACCATTTTTTACTTACAAACACATTACACTTTGAGGAACAGAAAGCGTGATTATACATTCCCACAAATACTCGCCGGCTGTGAACCGGTCTAGAGATAACCCACTAAATAAGCCCGTTGCATCATTAGAGAAAATCATTTACCAGACGGAGAAGGAGTCCAGCTTGTTCTTGCACGCAATGGGTAGGTGAGTTCAGAGAACAGGGACATGAAATCAGTTGGGGTGAGTTGGGGTTAGTTCCCTTGCATTGGTGTCAAATCGCCTTTCAGTGGGCTCTGGAAAACCCAACTTTCTCCTGAGGAGGTCAAGAAGAAAAAAACTGTTAACATTAATTTTCTATGAGAATACCCCCCCCCCTTCCACTTGCAGCTCCAGGTTTTTTGCACAATCTACTAAGCCAACAGGTAATTCTAGGAAAAGCATGATAATCATCCTCCTAGATGTGTGGCTGGACTTGATGCCTTATTCTGTCCCTGAAACCTGGTGACTTAAAGATGTTAGAGATTATGTAGATTGCTCTCTGAGGAAAGGCAGTGGGAAAAATAGTCTTATCTTTGTGACTTCTTTCTCAGTTTCATGCTGATTTCTAGACTTAACATGCAGGATATGATCACAGAAACCAAACAGGTATCAGAGCATCTTTGGGCTGTCATGAATATTCAGTTCTAAGAATAGACAACTTAATGCCATGAGAGAAGATTTGCAGAATAGCACTTAAGAAATTAAGAATCATCGGTTTCATTCAAAAATGTAAAATGTCTCCTCCTAGTAAATGCACTTCATTTTTAGTTTTTATTTAGGTTTTCTTTGAAATCTTTAAAACTTTTCCCTTTAACATATTCTTCCTAACTCTTAGGATTTCCTTCCATGCTCTGAGAGTATTTGTTGGAGGGATAAATATCAATATCCATGGCTAATAATTATCCAACAGCTATTGTTGCCAGGCTTACAACTCTATGAGACAGATTCTATATTGGCCTGAGATTTGGAATAAAATAAGAAAGCAATGTGGAGTCTAGCTTTAATTTTAAAAAACTTTTTATTAACTCAAAATTAAACATTAAGCTAAGAATGTAAACTTGTAACTGGAAGAAATCATAAGAGAAAACCTGGGTAACCTTGAGTAGGCAAACATTTTTTAGATAGAGCAGTTACAAACAAAACAAAGACAACAAAGGAAAAAAAGCAGCATTAAAAGATGTTAAGAAGAGCCCAGCGTGATGGCTCATGCCTGTAATCCTAGCACTCTGGGAGGCCAAGATGGGAGGATTGCTTGAGCTCAGGAGTTCGAGACCAGCCTGAGCAAGAGCGGGACCCTGTCTCTACTATAAATAGAAAGAAATTAGCCAAATAACTCAAAATAGAAAAAATTAGCCAGGCATGGTGGCGCATGCCTGTAGTCCCAGCTACTTGGGAGGCTGAAGCAGGAGGATCATTTGAGCCCAGGAGTTTGAGGTTGCTGTGAGCTAGGCTGACGCCACGGCACTCTAGCCCGGGTAACAGAGTGAGACTCTGTCTCAAAAAAAAGATGTTAAGAAACCAAAACTGCTAATCACAGTTTAGGAGAAAATATTTACAAAGTTATATGTGATAAATAGCATACCTGAATAAGAAGAGAGTAACCTGATTTTTAAAATGATTTGAACACACATTTCACCAAGGAAGATATATGAAATATATATGAAAGTACAACATAGAAAGACGTTCAACATCATAGTCAGTAGGGAAATTTTAATTTATACTGTGATGAGATACCACTACAAACCTGCTAGAATGGCTAAAATTCAAAAAAGAATAACCCTGAAATACCAAATGTTGGTGAGAATGTGGAGCAATCATAATTCCGTCAGACTCTGGCGTTGGAATGCAAAATGATATGGCGACTGCAGAAAACAGTGTGTCAGTTTATTATATAGACACACACTTATTGGACCAGCATTCCCAATCTTAGGCATTTTCCAAAGGGAAATGAAATGTCCGTAAAAAGATATGGACTTTATTCGTAATAGTAGCTTTTTAAAATTATAGCCCTAAACCAAAAACAACTTAAATCAACTTGAGAGTGGATAAACAATTTATATTATATTCATACCATGGAATGTATACTTAGCAATAAAAAGGAGCTCAGTCGCAGCACAGTAGCAAGGACATGAACAAATCTCTAATCGTTACGCTGGCTAAAAGACATTAGGCACAGAAGACTGCATTTGTATGATTGTATTTATATGAAATTCTGGAAAAGGCGAAAGTGTAGTTACAGAAAGCAGATCGGTGCTTCCTAAGAGCTGGAAGTAGGGGGAGAAGAATTTTGAAATAATTAAATCCTCCCAAATCTTCCATATCTTAATTGTGGGGGTGGTTAC